>JALGBA010002645.1:0-15241 GCA_023970755.1 Azemiops feae
AAAAATACGCAAAAAGTCATCTGGGGCAGGCACTCCAAAACCAGCTTTGGGCCAGTCACTCTCTCTCGGCCCTAGGAAGGAAGCAACGGCAAACCATTTGTCTGAAATGGTATAGGGTTGCCTGCCTAAGCAGGGGGTTGGACTAGAAGACCTCCAAGGTCCCTTCCAACTCGGTTATTCTATTCTAACCGCAGCTGGGGGGGGGGGAAACCTTGCCAAGAAAACCGCAGGGATTTGGTCAGGCAGTGGCCAGGAGCCGAGACTAAGGGGAAAGCACCAAATAATATTAACAATAACAGCAATAACTTACTAAACGCCCGGCTCCCTCCGGTGATGTTACTAGAAGGGAGTGCGAACACAGGCAAGTGAGTTCATCGGGCAACGCGTGTCGTGGGAACGCAATTCCTAGTACCCACGCCGCCCATGAAAAGGCGGCGTCGAGCGGCAGATTCGGGGAAGCTTCCCTGAAGCCCCCGCCTCACCTGGCCTTGCTGCAAAGGCAGCAGCGCCGCCGGCTCCACCTTTGCCTTCTCCTTCGCCCTGGGACAGCCTTCTCGGGGCGTCGCCGGGCTGTGACACCATCAAAAGGCGCGTCCCCTATTTCGGCAGAGAAGACGAAAGGCACCATAGAGGTAGGAAAGGAGAGCGGAGGAAAGACTGGGCTTTCCGCTCTTGAAACCGTCGAACTTGGGAATCGCCATAGAAATGTAACCAGAGAGCTCGGATGGAAATGGTAGAGCGGCCGGTAGAACCAAGACTTCCGAGTTTGCTGGAGCATATATGGAGGAAGACTTTGGATTGGAGTTAAGGACGGAAAAAAGACAATGCAGAAATCTGGATTGTATTGGGGGCGCCCTATATAAAAGCCACCCGCAAAGGTGGAGTGTCACAGAGTTTGCACATCCTATTCCCAGCCAGCAGGGGACAAGTTTAATCCCGTAATGTCATCCAGCGTTTCTCAACTTGGCAATTTTGTGGACTTCAAGTCCCAGAATTCCACAGCCTGATGCAGTTGCAGTAAACCTAAATGGTTATCCAGGGAAAGCAGGACCTTATAAATTGGAACTACATGGTTGGACGAGTACACACACCTCAAATAGTGACGTCCCTAAAATTGCTGGCACACCCCAAGTCTACGAAATAAATAAATAAAAACACAAACGATTATTTGGCGTATGGAAGAGAATACACTCCGATAGTATCTTTTCACTAGCCTCCACTAGTTGTGACACTGCGTAGGTTTTACAAAAGCAGCCAAGGCCATTAAGTGATGCTCCAGTCAGAGCTGAAGAACCTTCTTGTATGAGAAGCGAAACGTCTTCAAAGAAAATCAAGGAAGTCCAGTTGCCTCCTGAAAAAGCATCTTTGGGACAATTATGACCCGGATGACTGAGAATCTCCATAGACAGTGAGAGACAATGCGGGATACTTAAGGCATGGGACTAGAAATCGGAAGACTGTCGGTTCTAGTCCCACCTTAGGCATGAAAGTCAACTGTTGGTGGACCTTCGGCATGTTTATTCTCTCTTGGTCCTAGGTAAGGAGGCAATGCCCAAACCACAGCTTCCCATCATAGCATCTGCAAATTGCATTGACGCACGACCAAATGTGTGCAGCTGGGGCCTGCGCACACCTGCAACATATCGTGTAGATCTATCTATCTATCTATCTATCTATCTATCTATCTATCTATCTATCTATCTATCTATCTATCTATCTATCTATCTATCTATCTATCTATCTATCTATCTATCTATCTATCTATCTATCTATCTATCTAATATAAAGGAGGCAGGGCCACTTCAAGGTTTGGGAATATCATTTCACGGGGGAAAAATAAGTACAGCTAGTCAATGGGGGGAAGGTCCTCCCGGTGAGAGTGCCAGGCTATTAAATGGGGGGGGGGGCTGAGTTTTAGTACCACCTTAGGTATGAGAAACCAGCTTTGGGCCAATTCCTCTCCTAGTCAGCCTAAGTCTAACCCTAACCCTAGGGCTGTTGTTGCATGGCGAAAATAAGAGAAGGAAGGAGCATTAGATATATTTGCCGCCTTGAGTTATTTATAAAAAAATAACAAAGGCTGCATTAAAAAAATACGCAAAAAGTCATCTGGGTCATCACTCCAAAACCAGCTTTGGGCCAGTCACTCTCTCTCGGCCCTAGGAAGGAAGCAACGGCAAACCATTTGTCTGAAATGGTATAGGGTTGCCTGCCTAAGCAGGGGGTTGGACTAGAAGACCTCCAAGGTCCCTTCCAACTCCGTTATTCAGCTGGGGGGAAAAACCTTGCCAAGAAAACCGCAGGGATTTGGTCAGGCAATGGCCAGGAGTCGAGACTAAGTGGAAAGCACCAAATAATATTAAGAATAACAGCAATAACTTGCTAAACGCCCGGCTCCCTCCGGTGATGTTACTAGAAGGGAGTGCGAACACAGGCAATTGAGTTCATCGGGCAACGCGTGTCGTGGGAACGCAACTCCTAGTACCCACGCCGCCCATGAAAAGGCGGCGTCGAGCGGCAGATTCGGGGAAGCTTCCCTGAAGCCCCCGCCTCACCTGGCCTTGATGCAAAGGCAGCAGCGCCGCCGGCTCCACCTTTGCCTTCTCCTTGGCCGCGGGACAGCCTTCTCGGGGCGTCGCCGGGCTGTGACGCCATCAGAAGGCGCGTCCCCTATTTCGGCAGAGAAGCGGAAAGGAACCATAGAGGTAGGAAGGGAGAGCGGAGGGCAGACTGGGCTTTCCGCTCTTCAAACCGTCGATCTTGGGAATCGCCATAGATATGTAACCAGAGAGCTCGGGTGGAAATGGTAGAGCGGCCGGTAGAACCAAGACTTCCGAGTTTGCTGGAGCATATATGGAGGAAGACTTTGGATTGGAGTTAAGGACGGAAAAAAGACAATGCAGAAATCTGGATTGTATTGGGGGCGCCCTATATAAAAGCCCCCCGCAAAGGTGGAGTGTCACAGAGTATTGCACATCCATTCCCAGCCAGCAGGGGACAAGTTTAATCCCTGTAAGTCATCCAGCGTTTCTCAAACTTGGCAATTTTTGTGGACTTCAAGTCCCAGAATTCCCCAGCCTGCATGCAGTTTGCAGGTAACTAAATGGTTTATCCAGGGAAAGCAGGAACTGTATTAAATTGGACTCCAGGGTTGACCGAGTACACCACCTCCAAATTTGTGACGTCCCCTAAAATTTGCTGGCAACCCCCAAGCGATCGCAATAAATAAATAAAAACACAAACGTATTTATTTAGCGTATGGCACAATACACTCCGATAGTATCTTTTCACTAGCCTCCACTAGTTGTGACACTGCTTAGGTTTTACAAAAGCAGCCAAGGCCATTAAGTGATGCTCCAGTCAGAGCTGAAGAACCTTCTTGTATGAGAAGCGAAACGTCTTCAAAGAAAATCCAGAAAGTCCAGTTGCCTCCTGAAAAAGCATCTTTGGGACAATTATGACCCGGATGACTGAGAATCTCCATAGACAGTGAGAGACAATGCGGGATACTTAAGGCACTGGACTAGAAATCGGAAGACTGTCGGTTCTAGTCCCACCTTAGGCATGAAAGTCAACTGTGCTGACCTTGGGGTCAGTCCTTCTCTCTTGGTCCTAGTAAGGAGGCAATGCCAAACCACTAGCTTCCCATCATTGCTATCTGCAATTGCATTGACGCATGACCGAATGTGTGCAGCTGGGGCCTGCGCAGACCTGCAACATATCGTGTAGATCTATCTATCTATCTATCTATCTATCTATCTATCTATCTATCTATCTATCTATCTATCTATCTATCTATCTACTATTATCATTATCATCTATCATCTATCATCTATCTAGCTATCTAATATAAAGGAGGCTTTGACACTTCACTGGTGGTGATATATTCACTGGGGTGAAAAAATAAGACAGCTAGTCAATTGCGTGGTGGAAGGTGCCAGGCTAGAAATGGGGTGGGGGCTGAGTTTTAGTACCACCTAGGTATGAGAAACCATCTTTGGGCCAATTCCTCTCCTAGTCAGCCTAAGTCTAACCCTAACCCTAGGGCTGTTGCTGCATGGCGAAAATAAGAGAAGGAAGGAGCATTAGATATATTTGCCGCCTTGAGTTATTTATAAAAAAATAACAAAGGCTGCGTTAAAAAAATACGCAAAAAGTCATCTGGGTCAGTCACTCCAAAACCAGCTTTGGGCCAGTCACTCTCTCTCGGCCCTAGGAAGGAAGCAACGGCAAACCATTTGTCTGAAATGGTATAGGGTTGCATGCCTAAGCAGGGGGTTGGACTAGAAGACCTCCAAGGTCCCTTCCAACTCGGTTATTCTATTCTAACCGCAGCTGGGGGGGGGAAACCTTGCAAGAAAGAAACCGCCAGGGATTTGGTAGGCAATGGCCAGGAGTCGAGACTAAGTGGAAAGCACAAATAATATTAAGAAATACCAGCAATAACTTACTAAACGCCCGGCTTCCCTCGGTGATATTACTAGAAGGGAGTGCGAACACAGGCAATTGAGTTCATCGGGCAAACGCGTGTCGTGGGAACGCAACTCCTAGTACCCACGCCCGCCCATGAAAAGGCGGCGTCGAGCGGCAAGAATTCGGGGAGCTTCCCTGAAGCCCGCTCACCTGGCCTTGATGCAAAGGCAGCAGCGCCGCCGGCTCCACCTTTGCCTTCTCCTTGGCCGCGGGACAGCCTTCTCGGGGCGTCGCCGGGCTGTGACGCCATCAGAAGGCGCGTCCCCTATTTCGGCAGAGAAGCGGAAAGGAAACATAGAGGTAGGAAAGGAGAGCGGAGGGCAGACTGGGCTTTCCGCTCTTCAAACCGTCGATCTTGGGAATCGCCATAGATATGTAACCAGAGAGCTCGGGTGGAAATGGTAGAGCGGCCGGTAGAACCAAGACTTCCGAGTTTGCTGGAGCATATATGGAGGAACACTTTGGATTGGAGTTAAGGACGGAAAAAAGACAATGCAGAAATCTGGATTGTATTGGGGGCGCCCTATATAAAAGCCCCCCGCAAAGGTGGAGTGTCACAGAGTATTGCACATCCATTCCCAGCCAGCAGGGGACAAGTTTAATCCCTGTAAGTCATCCAGCGTTTCTCAAACTTGGCAATTTTTGTGGACTTCAAGTCCCAGAATTCCCCAGCCTGCATGCAGTTTGCAGGTAACTAAATGGTTTATCCAGGGAAAGCAGGAACTGTATTAAATTGGACTCCAGGGTTGACCGAGTACACCACCTCCAAATTTGTGACGTCCCCAAAAATTTGCTGGCAACCCCCAAGCGATCGCAATAAATAAATAAAAACACAAACGTATTTATTTAGCGTATGGCACAATACACTCCGATAGTATCTTTTCACTAGCCTCCACTAGTTGTGACACTGCTTAGGTTTTACAAAAGCAGCCAAGGCCATTAAGTGATGCTCCAGTCAGAGCTGAAGAACCTTCTTGTATGAGAAGCGAAACGTCTTCAAAGAAAATCAAGAAAGTCCAGTTGCCTCCTGAAAACGCATCTTTGGGACAATTATGACCCGGATGACTGAGAAATCTTCCATATACAGGAGCTGCGGGATACTTTAAGCACTGGACTAAAATCGTAAGACTGTTCGGTTCTCGTCCCACCTAGGCATGAAAGTCACTGTGGTGGCCTTGGGGTCATCCTTTCTCTTGTCCTAGTAAGGAGGGCATGCCAACCACCAGCTCCCATCATCGGCTAATCTGCAATTGCGATTGACGCACGACCGAACGTGTGGTACGCTGGGCCTTGCTCACGACACTGCAACCATTCGTGTACATCTATCTACTATCTATCTATCTATCTTCTAATCTATCTTCTATCTATCTATCTATCTGATCTTCTATCTAGCTATCTATCTATCTATCTATCTATCTAGCTAGATAAGAAAAGGAGGCTGCACTTCAATGGTTAGACGGCCTATTGGTATCTGAACAAAAATCTTTTTAACATTTATATTTTATTGTGTTTTTCTAATCTAGGTGAAATGTTAATATATACTGCAAGTCCATGTATGATATGCCATACGCTAAATAAATAAGTAAACAACCGCCCAATCAAGAAACTACCAGGAACACCTCCATCAACACTGATAGGACAAGCCACTAAGTATATAAAGAGAGAGCAAATTTCTCTCTCTTCTAGCACTGATGATGTTACCTAGTTGGGTCACGAAACGTCTGCAAGAAAACCACCAAGCTCAGAGAGCACCAAGGACCCCTGAAGAGACAATGTTGTTGGATGATGGACCAAGTGGCCCCTTAGCTCCGGCTTTATTATTTATATAATAACAATGATATGCGTGTGTGTGTGTGTGTGCGTGCGTGGGTGTATGATAATACTATATAATTTATATTATGATTGCATTTATCTGCCCCATCTCGCCTAGAGGTTTAGAAAGCCCCTTTTTGCTTCCCAGTCAGTCAATATGGGCTGAGCAAGTGAAGCTGGCGGCAGCCAAGATTTCCTTCCCTCCACTTTCCCCTCGCACTTTACATATGCCCAGAGGCACCGTGCACACTTAGAAGCAGCTGCCCGCCGGCCTCCCCGCCCGTCCCTTGTTTCTTCCATCCCTAAACCCTCCATTCCAGATTCACCCGCCTGGGATTGCCTCGATGCCTATGCTTTGCGACGTAAAACTGTGCCGAAAGAAATAGACCTTTTTAATGGGATTTTAAAGTTATTATCCTCTATCTTTATTAGTAACGCCTTATTAATGTTAATAAGGCGAAGGGAAGCCCTTTTGCTGCGACGCGGGGACACAAAAACATCACCTAATATTACTGAGGTTTCATTAATAAATACTACACTTAAAACTCCATTTAAAAGCTTTATTTCTTTTTGTGGCTGCTCGGCTCACCTGCGGCAGTCCGAGGCTTTTTTCCCTTCTTGCGGCAGCGTAGAGCAGAAAAGAGGACAGGAAAGTGCCGACGGATGACTAAAAGCAACGGACAAGAATTCGGCCATAATAGGAAGGTCGATTCCAAATGAACTGGGGGATGGCCAATTTGGACGGACGGGAGGTCGCCATGCCGAGAAGGTCTAGGAGTTAATGCTATGGGACGGAAAAACCTGCCCTCCTGTGGTCAAAACGGGTATTGCGGCCGCCGAAATAAATAAACCTTTTGAATGGGATTTTAAGGTTATTCTCCTCTATCTTTATTATTAACGCCTTATTAATATTAATAGGGCGACGGGAGGCCCTTTTGCTGAGACCCTGGGGCAGAGTAAGATAACCTAATATTAGTATGGTTTTATTAACAAAGAATAATAAACTAAAAACGCCATTTAAAAGGTTTATTTCTTTTGGGGGCTGCTGTACCTGCTTGTCCCTTAGCGAGAGATGGCGCGGCCTTCAAAAAGGCCTGTAATGATGAATTAAGGTTACTTTGATAGGTGCTAACTTTAAAGATAAACCTCACCAAACATACATAAATTTATTGCTATGCTTAATATTAAAATGAGTGAGATTAGATTTTACCTTCGCTGCTAGTTTTTAAACTGACGCATTTATTAAAATGTTTTATGTCGCCTACATCACACTATTTCTTGGCTGATCTTAGTTTCTAATCTTCTAGTTATTTCCCATTCCGGGATATCCATTTCCTGGGGTGAAAAATAGACAGCTAGTCCATTGGGGAAGGTGGGGGGGGGGGGCCCGCTATAAATTGGGGGTGGGGGCTTGAGTTTTAGTACCACCTTAGTATGAGAAAACCAGCTTTGGGCCAATTCCTCTCCCTAGGCATCCTAAGTTACTAACCCTACCCTAGGCTGTTGCTGCATGCGAGAAAATAAGAGAAGGAAGGAGCATTAGATATAGTTGCCGCCTTGAGTTATTTATAAAAAAATAACAAAGGCTGCATTAAAAAAATACGCAAAAAGTCATCTGGGTCAGTCACTCCAAAACCAGCTTTGGGCCAGTCACTCTCTCTCGGCCCTAGGAAGGAAGCAACGGCAAACCATTTGTCTGAAATGGTATAGGGTTGCCTGCCTAAGCAGGGGGTTGGACTAGAAGACCTCCAAGGTCCCTTCCAACTCCGTTATTCAGCTGGGGGGAAAAACCTTGCCAAGAAAACCGCAGGGATTTGGTCAGGCAATGGCCAGGAGTCGAGACTAAGTGGAAAGCACCAAATAATATTAAGAAGAACAGCAATAACTTGCTAAACGCCCGGCTCCCTCCGGTCATGTTACTAGAAGGGAGTGCGAACACAGGCAATTGAGTTCATCGGGCAACGCGTGTCGTGGGAACGCAACTCCTAGTACCCACGCCGAGCGGCAGATTCGGGGAAGCTTCCCTGAAGCCCCCGCCTAACCTGGCCTTGATGCAAAGGCAGCAGCGCCGCCGGCTCCACCTTTGCCTTCTCCTTCGCCGCGGGACAGCCTTCTCGGGGCGTCGCCGGGCTGTGACGCCATCAGAAGGCGCGTCCCCTATTTCGGCAGAGAAGCGGAAAGGCACCATAGAGGTAGGAAAGGAGAGCGGAGGGCACACTGGGCTTTCCGCTCTTGAAACCATCGAACTTGGGAATCGCCATAGAAATGTAACCAGAGAGCTCGGGTGGAAAGGGTAGAGCGGCCGGTAGAACCAAGACTTCCGAGTTTGCTGGAGCATATATGGAGGAAGACTTTGGATTGGAGTTAAGGACGGAAAAAAGACAATGCAGAAATCTGGATTGTATTGGGGCGCCCTATATAAAAGCCCCCCGCAAAGGTGGAGTGTCACAGAGTATTGCACATCCATTCCCAGCCAGCAGGGGACAGGTTTAATCCCTATAAGTCATCCAGCGTTTCTCAAACTTGGCAATTTTTGTGGACTTCAAGTCCCAGAATTCCCAAGCCTGCATGCAGTTTGCAGGTAACTAAATGGTTTATCCAGGGAAAGCAGGAACTGTATTAAATTGGACTCCAGGGTTGACCGAGTACACCACCTCCAAATTTGTGACGTCCCCTAAAATTTGCTGGCAACCCCCAAGCGATCGCAATAAATAAATAAAAACACAAACGTATTTATTTAGCGTATGGCACAATACACTCCGATAGTATCTTTTCACTAGCCTCCACTAGTTGTGACACTGCTTAGGTTTTACAAAAGCAGCCAAGGCCATTAAGTGATGCTCAAGTCAGAGCTGAAGAACCTTCTTGTATGAGAAGCGAAACGTCTTCAAAGAAAATCAAGAAAGTCCAGTTGCCTCCTGAAAAAGCATCTTTGGGACAATTATGACCCGGATGACTGAGAATCTCCATAGACAGTGAGAGACAATGCGGGATACTTAAGGCACTGGACTAGAAATCGGAAGACTGTCGGTTCTACTCCCACCTTAGGCATGAAAGTCAACTGTGGTGACCTTGGGGTCAGTCCTTCTCTCTTGGTCCTAGTAAGGAGGCAATGCCAAACCACCAGCTTCCCATCATAGCTATCTGCAATGGCATTGACGCACCACCGAATGTGTGGCAGCTGGGGCCTGCGCCACCTGCAACATTCGTGTAATCTATCTATCTATCTATCTTTATCTATCTATCTATCTATCTATCTATCTTATCTACTATCTATAATCTAATCTATCTATCTATCTATCTATCTATATAAAGGAGCTGCACTTCATGGATTAGACGCCTATGGTATCTGAACAAAGCTTTTTCAACATTTATATTTTATGTGTTTTTCTAATTAGTGAATGTTAATATAACGGCAAGTCCATGTATGTATTCCCTACTAATAAATAGTAAAAGCAACCGCCCAATCAAGAAACTACCAGGAACACCTCCATCAACACTGATAGGACAAGCAACTAAGTATATAAAGAGAGAGCAAATTCCTCTCTCTTCTAGCACTGATGATGTTACCTAGTTGGGTCACGAAACGTCTGCAAGAAAACCACCAAGCTCAGAGAGCACCAAGGACCCCTGAAGAGACAATGTTGTTGGATGATGGACCAAGTGGCCCCTTAGCTCCGGCTTTATTATTTATATAATAACAATGATATGCGTGTGTGTGTGTGTGTGCGTGCGTGGGTGTATGATAATACTATATAATTTATATTATGATTGCATTTATCTGCCCCATCTCGCCTAGAGGTTTAGAAAGCCCCTTTTTGCTTCCCAGTCAGTCAATATGGGCTGCGCAAGTGAAGCTGGAGGCAGCCAAGATTTCCTTCCCTCCACTTTCCCCCTCGCACTTTACATATGCCAAGCACGCGTGCACACTAGACGCAGCTGCCCGCCGGCCTCCCCTCCCGTCCCTTGTTTCTTCCATCCCTACACCCTCCATTCCAGATTCACCCGCCTGGGATTGCCTCGATGCCTATGCTTTGCGACGTAAAACTGTGCCGAAAGAAATAAGACCTTTTGAATGGGATTTTAAAGTTATTATCCTCTATCTTTATTAGTAACGCCTTATTAATGTTAATAGGGCGAAGGGAAGCCCTTTTGCTGCGACGCGGGGACACAAAAACATCACCTAATATTACTGAGGTTTCATTCATAAATACTACACTTAAAACTCCATTTTAAAGCTTTATTTCTTTTTGTGGCTGCTCGGCTCACCTGCGGCAGTACGAGGCTTTTTTCCCTTCTTGCGGCAGCGAAGAGAAGAAAAGAGGACAGGAAGGTGCCGACGGATGACTAAAAGCAACGGACAAGAATTCGGCCATAATAGGAAGGTCGATTCCAAATGAACTGGGGGATGGCCAATTTGGACGGACGGGAGGTCGCCATGCCGAGAAGGTCTAGGTGTTAATGCTATGGGACGGAAAAACCTGCCCTCCTGTGGTCAAAACGGGTATTGCGGCCGCCGAAATAAATAAGCCTTTTGAATGGGATTTTAAGGTTATTATTCTCTATCTTTATTATTAACGCCTTATTAATATTAATAGGGCGACGGGAGGCCCTTTTGCTGAGACCCTGGGGCAGAGTAAGATAACCTAATATTAGTATGGTTTTATTAACAAAGAATAATAAACTTAAAACGACATTTAAAAGGTTTATTTCTTTTGGTGGCTGCTGTACCTGCTTGTCCCTTAGCGAGAGATGGCGCGGCCTTCAAAAAGGCCTGTAATGATGAATTAAGGTTACTTTGATAGGTGCTAACTTTAAAGATAAACCTCACCAAACATACATAAATTTATTGCTATGCTTAATATTAAAATGAGTGAGATTAGATTTTACCTTCGCTGCTAGTTTTGAAACTGACGCATTTATTAAAATGTTTTATGTTTTACATCACACTAATTTCTTGCTGCATCTTAGTTTCTAATCTTCCTAGTATGCCCATTCGTGAATATCATTTCACTGGGGTGAAAAATAGACAGCTAGTCAATTGGGGTGGAAGGTGCCAGGCTAGAAATTGGGGGGGGGGTCTGAGTTTGAAGTACACCGTAGTAATGAGAACCAGCTTTGCCAATTCCTCCTCCTATCAGCCTAAGTCTAACACCTAACCCTAGGGCCTGTTGCTGCATGGCGAAAATAGAGAAGAAGGAGCATTATATATTTGCCGCCTTGAGTTAATTATAAAAAAATAACAAAGGCTGCATTAAAAAAATACGCAAAAAGTCATCTGGGTCAGTCACTCCAAAACCAGCTTTGGGCCAGTCACTCTCTCTCGGCCCTAGGAAGGAAGCAACGGCAAACCATTTGTCTGAAATGGTATAGGGTTGCCTGCCTAAGCAGGGGGTTGGACTAGAAGACCTCCAAGGTCCCTTCCAACTCCGTTATTCAGCTGGGGGGAAAAACCTTGCCAAGAAAACCGCAGGGATTTGGTCAGGCCATGGCCAGGAGTCGAGACTAAGTGGAAAGCACCAAATAATATTAAGAATAACAGCAATAACTTGCTAAACGCCCGCTCCCTCCGTATGTTACTAGAAGGGAGTGCGGCACACAGGCAATTGAGTTCTCGGGAACCGCGTGTCGTGGTGAACGCAATTCCTAGTACCACGCCGCCCCTGAAAAGGCGGCGTCGAGCGGCAGTCATTTCGGGGAAGCTGCCTGAAGCCCCCGCCCTCACGCTGGCCTTGAGCAAAGGCAGCAGCGCCGCCGCTCCACCTATTTGCCTTTCTCTCCTTGGCCGGCGGAGCCTTCTCGGGGCGTCGCCGGCTGTGACGGCCATCAGAACGGCGCGCCCCTATTTCGGCAGAGAAGCGGACAGGAACCATAGAGGTAGGAAAGGTGATCTAGGTCAGACTGGGCCTTTCCGCTCTTCAAACCGTCGATCTTGGTACGCCATAGATTGTAACCCGAGAGCTCGGTGGAAATGTAGAGCGGCCGTGAACCAAGACTTCCGAGTTTGCTGGGGCATATATGGAGAGAGACTTTGGATTGAGTTTAAGACGGAAAAAAGACAATGCAGAAAGCTGGATTGTATTGGGGGCGCCCTATATAAAAGCCCCCCGCAAAGGTGGAGTGTCACAGAGTATTGCACATCCATTCCCAGCCAGCAGGGGACAAGTTTAATCCCTGTAAGTCATCCAGCGTTTCTCAAACTTGGCACTTTTTGTGGACTTCAAGTCCCAGAATTCCCCAGCCTGCATGCAGTTTGCAGGTAACTAAATGGTTTATCCAGGGAAAGCAGGAACTGTATTAAATTGGACTCCAGGGTTGACCGAGTACACCACCTCCAAATTTGTGACGTCCCCTAAAATTTGCTGGCAACCCCCAAGCGATCGCAATAAATAAATAAAAACACAAACGTATTTATTTAGCGTATGGCACAATACACGCCGATAGTATCTTTTCACTAGCCTCCACTAGTTGTGACACTGCTTAGGTTTTACAAAAGCAGCCAAGGCCATTAAGTGATGCTCCAGTCAGAGCTGAAGAACCTTCTTGTATGAGAAGCGAAACGTCTTCAAAGAAAATCAAGAAAGTCCAGTTGCCTCCTGAAAAAGCATCTTTGGGACAATTATGACCCGGATGACTGAGAATCTCCATAGACAGTGAGAGACAATGCGGGATACTTAAGGCACTGGACTAGAAATCGGAAGACTGTCGGTTCTAGTCCCACCTTAGGCATGAAAGTCAACTGTGGTGACCTTGGGGTCAGTCCTTCTCTCTTGGTCCTAGTAAGGAGGCAATGCCAAACCACCAGCTTCCCATCATAGCTATCTGCAATTGCATTGACGCACGACCGAATGTGTGCAGCTGGGGCCTGCGCACACCTGCAACATATCGTGTACATCTATCTACTATCTATCTATCTATCTATCTATCTCTATCTCTATCAATCTATCTATCTATCTATCTATCTATCTATCTATCTATCTATCTATCTATCTATCTATCTATCTAATATAAAGGAGGCTGCACTTCAATGGTTAGACGGCCTATTGGTATCTGAACAAAAATCTTTTTAACATTTATATTTTATTGTGTTTTTCTAATCTAGGTGAAATGTTAATATATACTGCAAGTCCATGTATGATATGCCATACGCTAAATAAATAAGTAAACAACCGCCCAATCAAGAAACTACCAGGAACACCTCCATCAACACTGATAGGACAAGCCACTAAGTATATAAAGAGAGAGCAAATTCCTCTCTCTTCTAGCACTGATGATGTTACCTAGTTGGGTCACGAAACGTCTGCAAGAAAACCACCAAGCTCAGAGAGCACCAAGGACCCCTGAAGAGACAATGTTGTTAGATGATGGAACAAGTGGCCCCTTAGCTCCGGCTTTATTATTTATATAATAACAATGATATGCGTGTGTGTGTGTGTGTGCGTGCGTGGGTGTATGATAATACTATATAATTTATATTATGATTGCATTTATCTGCCCCATCTCGCCTAGAGGTTTAGAAAGCCCCTTTTTGCTTCCCAGTCAGTCAATATGGGCTGAGCAAGTGAAGCTGGAGGCAGCCAAGATTTCCTTCCCTCCACTTTCCCCTCGCACTTTACATATGCCCAGAGGCACCGTGCACACTTAGAAGCAGCTGCCCGCCGGCCTCCCCGCCCGTCCCTTGTTTCTTCCATCCCTAAACCCTCCATTCCAGATTCACCCGCCTGGGATTGCCTCGCTGCCTATGCTTTGCGACGTAAAACTGTGCCGAAAGAAATAGACCTTTTTAATGGGATTTTAAAGTTATTATCCTCTATCTTTATTAGTAACTCCTTATTAATGTTAATAGGGCGAAGGGAAGCCCTTTTGCTGCGACGCGGGGACACAAAAACATCACCTAATATTACTGAGGTTTCATTAATAAATACTACACTTAAAACTCCATTTAAAAGCTTTATTTCTTTTTGTGGCTGCTCGGCTCACCTGCGGCAGTCCGAGGCTTTTTTCCCTTCTTGCGGCAGCGTAGAGCAGAAAAGAGGACAGGAAGACTAAAAGCAACGGACAAGAATTCGGCCATAATAGGAAGGTCGATTCCAAATGAACTGGGGGATGGCCAATTTGGACGGACGGGAGGTCGCCATGCCGAGAAGGTCTAGGTGTTAATGCTATGGGACGGAAAAACCTGCCCTCCTGTGGTCAAAACGGGTATTGCGGCCGCCGAAATAAATAAACCTTTTGAATGGGATTTTAAGGTTATTATTCTCTATCTTTATTATTAACGCCTATTAATATTAATAGGGCGACGGGAGGCCCTTTTGCTGAGAACCTGGGGCAGAGTAAGATAACCTAATATTAGTATGGTTTTATTAACAAAGAATAATAAACTTAAAACGCCATTTAAAAGGTTTATTTCTTTTGGGGGCTGCTGTACCTGCTTGTCCCTTAGCGAGAGATGGCGCGGCCTTCAAAAAGGCCTGTAATGATGAATTAAGGTTACTTTGATAGGTGCTAACTTTAAAGATAAACCTCACCAAACATACATAAATTTATTGCTATGCTTAATATTAAACTGAGTGAGATTAGATTTTACCTTCGATGCTAGTTTTGAAAACTGACGCATTATTAAAATGTTTTATTTCCTACCTACAATCACACTATTTCTGCTGCATCTTAGTTTCTAATCTTCATAGTATGCCCAGTCGTGAATATCATTTCACTGGGTTGAAAAATAGACAGCTAGTCAATTGGGGTGGAAGGTGCCAGGCTAGAAATTGGGGGGTGGGGGCTGAGTTTTAGTACCACCTTAGGTATGAGAAACCAGCTTTGGGCCAATTCCTCTCCTAGTCAGCCTAAGTCTAACCCTAACCCTAGGGCTGTTGCTGCATGGCGAAAATAAGAGAAGGAAGGAGCATTAGATATATTTGCCGCCTTGAGTTATTTATAAAAATAACAAAGGCTG
>JALGBA010002647.1:0-14251 GCA_023970755.1 Azemiops feae
TATTCTATTCTATTCTATTCTATTCTATTCTATTCTATTCTATTCTATTCTATTCTATTTTCTATCCCATTTTCTATCCCATTTTCTATTCTATTCTATTCTATTCTATTCTATTCTATTCTATTCTATTCTATTCTATTCTATTCTATTCTATTCTATTCTATTCTATTCTATTCTATTCTATTTTCTATCCCATTTTCTATTCTATTCTATTCTATTCTATTCTATTCTATTCTATTCTATTCTATTCTATTCTATTCTATTCTATTCTATTCTACTCTACTCTACTCTACTCTACTCTACTCTACTCTACTCTACTCTACTCTACTCTACTCTACTCTACTCTACTCTACTCTATTCTATTTTCTATCCCATTTTCTATCCTATCCTATTCTATTCTATTCTATTCTGTTCTGTTCTGTTCTGTTCTGTTCTGTTCTGTTCTGTTCTATTCTATTTTCTATCTAATTTTCTATTCTATTCTATTCTATTCTATTCTATTCTATTCTATTCTATTCTATTCTATTCTATTCTTGTCCTTGAGATGGGACTAGAACTCACCGTCTCCTGGTGATTGGCCCAAAGTCACCCAGCTGGCTTTTGGGCATAAGGTGAGACTAGAACTCACCATCTCCTAATGATTGTTCAAAAGACAGACAGACAGCTTTCATATCTAAGGTGGGACTAGAACTCACAGTCTCCTTGTGATTGGCCCAAAGTCATCCAGCCAGCTTTGGGACCTAAGACAAGACTAGAACTCACAGCCTCCTGGCTTCTAGCCTGGTACCCTAACCCCTAGACCCATATATGTTCTTTCATCTTTAAGGAAAATATAAATTCCATTGATTGTTGGGGATTTGCAATGGGTAAATCCAACAGGTGTAAGTAATCACAACATGTTCATTGAGCCCCTTATAAATCAAAATTGGAGGACACTTGGAATCCTGCATCCAGTTTTGGTCACCATGATGTAAAAAAGATGTTGAGACTCTGGAAACAGTGCAGAGAAGAGCAACAAATATGATCAGGGGAATGGAGGCTAAAACATATAAGGGACGGTTGCTGGAATTGGGGATGTCTAATGAAGAGAAGGACGAGGGGTGACATGATAGCCGTCTTCCAATATCTCAGGGGCTGCCCCAAAGAAGAGGGAGTCAAGCTATTCTCCAAAGCACCAGAAGGCAGGACAAGAAGTCATGGATGGAAACTGACCAAGGAGAGAAGCAACCTGGAACTAAGGAGAAACTTCCTGACAGTTAGAACAATTAACCAGTGGAACAACCTGCCTCCAGAAGCTGTGAATGCTCCAACACTGGAAGTTTTTAAGAAGAGACTGGACAGCCATTTGTCTGAAATGGTATAGGGTTTCCTGCCTGACTAGATGACCTCCAAGGTCCCTTCCCACATTATTATTATTATTATTATTATTATTATTATTATTATTATTATTATTATTATTATTATTATTATTATTATTATTATTATTATTATTATTATTATTATTATTATTATTATTATTATTATTATTATTATTATTATTATTATTATTATTATTATTATCTGTAATACCATCAAACAGCCACATCTGCCAATCCCAGGTCCTTGGTAAGGTCTCAATATGTAGTCAAAAATGCCATTTTGAACATATGGCTGACTGTGCCATGATGATGATGATGATGATGATGATGATTAATAATAATAATAATAATAATAATAATAATAATAATAATAATAATAATAATAATAATAATAATAATAATAATAATAATAATGATGATGATGATGATGATGATGATGATGATGATGATGATGATGATGATGAATAATTATAATGATTAATAATAATGATGATTAATAATAATAATAATAATAATAATAATAATAATGTTTAATAATGATTAATAATGAATAATGAATAATAATAATAATAATAATAATAATAATAATAATAATAATAATAATAATAATAATAATAATAATAATAATAATAATAATAATAATAATAATAGTAATAATAATAATAATAATAATAATAATAATATTGACAATGGACTGTAGGTACTTTCATACATAGATCACAAGCTGCACAACCAGTGGTGGGATTCAAATAGGTGAACAACCGGTTCTCTGTGTGGATGCCACTTCCGGAAGTCCGTTCTGGGCCTGGGCAACAAAAAATTAGCTACTGGTTCTGCCGAAGTGGTGCGAACCGGCTGAATCCCACCATTGTGCCCAAGCCTACTTTGAAACATTTGAAATGTGTTGCAGTGTATTTAGAAGAATGTTAGAACACAGCCCATCCCGTTTTATGCGTCCATTTTACGTGACCCGTTCAGAATCCTTTTCACGGCCCATAAATTGCCATTTGTGCTTCGTAAAATTAAAGACCCTCTTAAAATTAAAACAGCTTCTATAACATTCTATCTTTCCCCAATTTTACACAAAATTCGAGCCGGCCTAGCTGGTAAGTGATGGTTTTGCCTTGTGCCGTATAATGAAAACTAAAGCAAAGGAGCTATAAAGCTCTCTAGCATTAATACAATTTACATCTAATTGCCGTTATTTTATCTCTACCATCTTTTCTTTTCTTTTTAGCAAAAAAAACCAACAACAAAAACCCTTGTCAGTTTAAAAGGAAGGTCTTCGAGGCGTTGTGTGTTGCCGCCGAAGCCAAACTTAATGAGACCATTTCCATTTTATGAGCTTTCCAACCCCATTTTAACTAAACCTGCAATTGTTTAATTTAAAGGTCTACCGGAATCTTGGTCCCTTTGATTTAACCTTGATAAAAACACAGTCGATTCTCTGGTGAAGAATAAAATATGATTGTTGATTTTTAAGGCAATCTGCTAAGCTACAGAAAAAAGAAAGAAAAGAAAATGGATACTGTACAGGCAATTTGCTTGTCTATTTCTCTCTGGTCTAAATATTCTACGTATAATCCACAATTTATAATAGATCGCTCAGTGATCCTTCAAAGTTACAAGAGCAGTGAAAAAAACAGTGACTTATGACCGTTTTGCACTTACAACCGTTGTAGCATCCCCACGGTCATGTGATTTACATTCAGATGCGTGGCCACTGACTCATATTTACGACGGTTGCAACATCCCGGGGTCACGTGATCCCCTTTTGCGACCTTCTGACAATCAAAGTCAATGGGGGTGTTGAAGGAAAAGTCTTCATCGTGGTTCAGTCCAAGCTGGGAATAAACAACGTGGTGACTGTTTTAGAAAGAAGGTTGCAGTTTATTGGAGAGGAGAGCCAGACAGAAAGATGGCTCTGGAAGAAAAGAGAAAAGAGCACATGTAGGGAGTGGGTTTTTATACCCTCTGGGGCTCTTGAGGTTGTTTCCTGTTCCTGTTTGAGGCTTTGTATTTCCTGAGTCACGTATTTTGACCTGTGTCCCTTTGGCATCGTGGGTTTAAATTACTATTTGTCCATCCAGAGTTGAGTGGTATGTAGATTTTAGGTGTCTTTGTCTTCTTAATCTTCTAGCTGGGGGCATCCAACCTTCCTGGATTATTTACATCTGCATTTCTACAGAGCTGGTTTCTGCTTGGGGGAGGGAGACTTGGGGCTATTAAGAAAAACTGGGCATGCTTTTCTGCCTCTTTAAGATACTTTGAGGAAATATATTTTTCTGCCCTTTTAATATTTCCTTCCCTGGGGGGCTGACTTCCCACAGGGGAAAGCCGGATTTGCTTAACGGCCGTGTTACTAACAACAACAGCAGGGATTCAGTTCATAGAATAGAATAGAATAGAATAGAATAGAATAGAATAGAATAGAATAGAATAGAATAGAATAGAATAGAATAGAATAGAATAGAATAGAATAAGGAATGGAATGGAATGGAATGGAATGGAATGGAATGGAATGGAATGGAATAGAATAGAATAGAATAGAATAGAATAGAATAGAATAGAATAGAATAGAATAGAATAGAATAGAGGTGGAAGGGACCCTAGGGGTCTTCTAGTCCAGCCCCCTGCTCAAGCAGGAGAACCTATACCATCTCAGACAGGTGATTGTCCAGTCTCTTCTTAAAAGCCTCCAGTGATGGAGCGCCCACGATTTCTGGAAGCAGGCTGTTCCACTGGTTAATTGTCCTCACTGTTAGGAGGTTTTTCCTTAATTCCAGGTTGCTTCTCTCTTCGATCACTAGAAGAAGAATCACTAGAACATGGAACATAGAAAAATGGGGTTGGAAGGGGATTTGGAGGTATTCTAGTCCTACCCATGCTCAAGCAGGGGACCCTATATCATGTAGAGAGGGTTATAAGAATGGTAAGCAATGGCAAATGTCTCTGTAAGTTAAACTAGCAAAAGTTATTGACAGAAAATTTGTAGCTCAGGGTTGAACTGTGGGGTCCTTGGTACTACTCTCTGAATTTGGTTGTTTTCTTGGAGACTTTACATTACCCAACTAGGCAACATCATCAGTGCTAGAAGGGAGTGGGGCTTGAAGAGAAGAGAAGAGAAGAGAAGAGAAGAGAAGAGAGAGAGGAGGAGGAGGAGGAGGAGGAGGAGGAGGAGGAGGAGGAGGAGGAAGGATGGGGGTCCTTGGTGCTCTCTGAGCTTGGTTGTTTTCTTGCAGACATTTCATTACCCAACTAGGCAACATCATCAGTGAGAGAAGGGAGTGGGTGGCGAAGAGAAGAAGGAAGAAGAGAAGAGAAGAGAGAAGAGAAGAGAAGAGAGAGAGAAGAGAGAAAGAGGAGAGTAGGAGGAGGAGGAGGAGGAGGAGGAGGAGGAGGAGGAGGAGGAGGAGGAGGAGGAGGAGGGAGGAGGGGAGGAGGAGGAGGAGGAGGAGGAGGAGGAGGAGGAGAAAAGGATTGTGGGGTCCTTGGTGCTCTCTGAGCTTGGTTGTTTTCTTGCAGACATTTCATTACCCAACTAGGTAACATCATCACTGCTAAAAGAGAGTGGTGTTTATAGAGAGGAGGAGGAGGAGGAGGAGGAGGAGGACTGTGTGGTCTTTGATACTCTCTGAGCTTGTTTACTTGCAGACATTTCATTACCCAACTAGGTAACATCATCAGTGGTAGAAGGGAGTGGGGTTTGCTCTCTTCTTAAAGTCAAGAAGTAAACAATACCCCAATTGAGGAACTACCACCTCAAACAAACTAAGCCTACAGTAAACAACAGCCTAGTCAAGGAACATTCCCGCCAACACTGATAGGCCCAGCCACTTGGATAGAAACAGAGAGCAAACCCCACTCCCTCCCAGCACTGATGATGTTACCTAGATAGGTCAGGAAATGTCTGGAAGAAAACAAGCAAGCTCAGAGAGCAATCAAGGACCCCACAATTCAATCCTGAACTGCAAATATTTTGGAACGTGGCCGACAGAGACAACATCCAGTTCTCTGCCCTGAGGCAGGTCTATCAACCCCCAGATCCTGACCACATCCCAATGCATTGTAAGGTGAGGTGGGCTAGGCTGAGAGTGACTGACTGGAAGTCACCAAGATGGCTTTCATGTCTAAGATAGGATTAGAACTCACAATTACCTAGTGATTGGCCCAAAGTCACTCAGCTATCTTTGGGGCCTAAGATGAGACTATAGCAATTGGCCCAAAGTCACCTAGTTGGCTTTCATGGCTAAGGCAGGACTAGAACTCACAGTCTCCTGGTGATTGGCCCAAATTCATCCAACCAGCTTTCATGCCTAAGGCGGGACTAGAACTCACAGTCTCCTGGTGATTGGCCCAAAGTCCCCTAATTGGCTTTCATGGCTAAGGCAGGACTAGAACTGACAATCACCTGGTGATTGGTCCAAAGTCACCCAGCTATCTTTGGGGCCTAGGATGGGACTATGGTGATTGGCCCAAAGTCCCCTAGTTGGCTTTCATGCCTAAGGCAGGACTAGAACTCACCATCTCCTGGTGATTGGCCCAAAGTCACCTAGTTGGCTTTCATGGCTTAAGGCAGGACTAGAACTCACAGTCTCCTGGCGATTGGCCCAAAGTCATCCAACCAGCTTTCATGCCTAAGGCAGGACTAGAACTCACAACCACCTGGCGATTGGCCCAAAGTCACCCAGCTGGCTTTCAGGGCTAAGGCGGAACTTGAACTCACGGTCTCCAGGTGATTGGCCCAGAGTCACCCCATGGATAAGGTGGGCCTAGAACTCACGGTCCCCTGCTTCTGAGCCTGGTGGTGCTTTAACCGCTAGACCAGACTGACTCTTCTCTTATTATCTCCTATTGTGGCTTCTGTACCCCAGGCCTTTGAAGGTGATGCTCCAATGCTACGAATGAGCCCTCCGTTCAAATTAGCCGCCGTTGACAGAGACAAATGCTCTCATAAACATTTTGCTTAAACACCGTGCAATGTGTTTCAAACACATGTTAGTGCATTTTATTCTATGTAAATAAGCGTTCTGTTGCCCATTCCAGCCAGTCTATCGGATTTCACCACATACACCCCTTCATTAATATGGGGGGAGCGGAGCGGCCTGTAAAACTACAGGCGGAATAATAACTATCGGTCTAATTTGTCTCGGCGCCTGGTCGTGGGCCCTGGGCCTTTCTTGCAGTCCATAGACATTAGAAAATGGGGCACAGTTTTGTGAATACCAACTTCAGTTTTGTTCCTGTGGGCTGTAGTTGGAGTGGGGTGTGGAGATAGAGACAGGGAGGGAAGGAGGGAGGGAGAGAGGGAGGGAGGGAGGGAGGGAGGAGGGAAGGAGGAGGAGGGGAAGACAGAGTGGAGGAGGAAGGAGGGAGAGAGAGAGAGGGAGGGGGAGAGAGAGAGAGGGATCGGAGGGAGATAAAAAGAAGCAGAAACGATGATAGGGAGAGGAAGCGGTGAGGCCAGGGAAAGAAAGAGAGACAAGGGAAGTGAGGGAGGAGGAGAGGAAGAAAGAAGTGGAGGAGGAAGGAGGGAGAGAGAGGGAGGTTCGATGATACGAGAGGGAGGGAGGGCGATAAAAAGAGAGAGATAGGGAGAGGAAGGTGGAGGGAGGGACGAGAAAGAGTGGGGGAGGCGGGAGGGGAGGGGGTGGAGATAGAAAGAGGGAAGGAGGAGAAAGAGAGAGCAAGGGAGGGAGGGAAAAGACGAGGGTGAGGGAGGGAGGGAAAGAGAGGGAGGGCGGGTTGAGGGAGGGAGAGAGAGGGAGGTGGAGAGAGAGGGAAGGGAGGGAGATAAAAAAGAGAGAGATAGGGAGAGGAAGGGGGAGGGAGGGAGAGAAAGAGTGGGGGAGGAGGGAGGGAGAGGGGAGTGGAGATAGAAAGAGGGAGGGAGAGAAAGAGAGAGACAAGGGAGGGAGGGAAAGAGAGGGCAAGGGAGGGAGAGAAAGGGAGGGCGGGGTGAGGGAGGGAGAGAGAGTGGGGTGGGGATAGAGGGAGGGAGAAAGAGAAAGGGAGAGGGAGGGCGAGACAGAGGAAGTAAAAGAGGGAGGGAGGGAGGGAGGGAGGGAGAGAAACAGAGAGAGGGTAAAGGAGGGGGAGAAGGAAGAGAAGGAGGCAGGGAAAGAGAGACAGAGGGAGGAAGAAAAAGGAGGGGAGGGAGGGAGAGAGAAAGAGAGAGAGAAGGAGGGAAAGAGAGAGAGAGGGAAGGAAGGGAAGAGAAAGAGAGAGGGGGGAGGGAAAAAGAGGGGGGAGGATTTGGAGGCGAAAAACACACAAAGAGGCAGAAGGGTTCCTGTAAAAGAAGCGATTTATACAATACGCAAAGGTGCGTTGAAATTGCAGCAGGAAATCTGACAGGGCCAAGTAGAGGATCGAGTCAATTTTACAGCAAGAAGGATCAAGATGCTATGAGAGATGACCTGTGCAAAGTCTGGAAATGACACATGGAAATGACACACACACACACACACAAAACAACAACAACAAAAAACTCCTTGGTCTTTCTCCAAGAATGCATTTCCTGTCCCGTGACATCATTCAACTCTCCATCATAGAGGTATTGTTTTGTCAACTGTTTTCCAAATTAGATCAAGCGCAAAGGATGACTTTTTTTTCCCCTCTCTCTTCCCAAGCGCGGAATTTAATATAAATTTACAGCCTTTAAGCAGGAGAGTGGCTGCTGCAGTCGAGCGCCCCCTGGTGGCGTTTGTGGAGTGGAGACCAAAGAGCAAATTGGCAACCTCGGCTCTTTTATGACTCGCGGACTTCAACTCCCAGAATTCCTGAGCCAGCATGGCTCAGCTTGGAAACCTCTCCCTTTCCCCTCAGCATGGCTGGCTCAGGAATTCTGGGAGTTGAAGTCCACGAGTCATAAAAGAGCCAAGGTTGCCTACCCCTGCCCAAATGCCTGAATTTTGATCACGTGACCGTGAGGAAAAAATATTTAAATATTTAAACCAGGGGTCTTCAAACTTGCCCTCCTCATGACTCGTGGACTTCAACTCCCAGAATTCCTGAGCCAGCATGGCTCAGCTTGGAAACCTCTCCCTTTCCCCTCAGCGTGGCTGGCTCAGGAATTCTGGGAGTTGAAGTCCACGAGTCATAAAAGAGCCAAGGTTGCCTACCCCTGCCCAAATGCCTGAATTTTGATCACGTGACCGTGAGGAAAAAATATTTAAATATTTAAACCAGGGGTCTTCAAACTTGCCCCCCTCATGACTCGTGGACTTCAACTCCCAGAATTCCTGAGCCAGCATGGCTCAGCTTGGAAACCTCTCCCTTTCCCCTCAGCGTGGCTGGCTCAGGAATTCTGGGAGTTGAAGTCCACGAGTCATAAAAGAGCCAAGGTTGCCTATCCCTTCTAGCCCAAGGATGAAGCCGTACGGTGCCAACGCAGGACACACAACAACCAAAAATAATAATGGGAGAGGCAGTTTGGTCTAGTGGTTAAGGCCCATCTACATATCCTAGGACACTTCATGACTTTCAGCTAAAACAACCCTTTTGGTAGGTGCCTTTCCACTAAGTTGCAACTAAGGTCAAATATTTAAACAATATTTTTTCTCTCTCTCTCATCTACAAAGCAAAGAAGAGAAGAGATTCAGCTTGAAGGTGTGATCCAGGGATGGGGTGGTGGGTGAGGGAGTGGGGGGGTAGGAAACACAGTTGGAAGATTTAACATCTGCCTATGTCAGGGGTAGCAACCTTGGCTCTTTTATGACTTGTAGACTTCAACTCCCAGAATTCCTGAGCCAGCCATGCTGAGGGGAAAGGGAGACGTTTCCAAGCTGAGCCATGCTGGCTCAGGAATTCTGGGAGTTGAAGTCCACGAGTCATAAAGCGGCCTAGGCCTAGGCCAGAGGTAGGCAACCTCGGCTCTTTTATGACTTGTGGACTTCAAATCCCAGAATTCCTGAGCCAGCCATGCTGAGGGGAAAGGGAGAGGTTTCTAAGCTGAGCCATGCTGGCTCAGGAATTCTGGGAGTTGAAGTCCACAAGTCATGAAGGGGCCACAGTCCCCCCATGCTGGCTCAGGAATTCTGGGAGTTGAAGTCCACAAGTCATGAAGGGGCCATAGTTCCCCCATGCTGGCTCAGGAATTCTGGGAGTTGAAGTCCACCGGTCATGAAGGGGGCCATAGTTCCCCCATGCTGGCTGAGGAATTCTGAGAGTTGAAGTCCACCAGTCATCAAGGGGGCCATAGTTCCCCCATGCTGGCTCAGGAATTCTGGGAGTTGAAGTCCACCAGTCATCAAGGGGGCCATAGTTCCCTCATGCTGGCTCAGGAATTCTGGGAGTTGAAGTCCACGAGTCATAAAAGAGCCAAGGTTGCCTACCCCTGGCCTATGTGGTTCTTTCTTTGTTGCTTTGGAACAAAAAAGAATCAACAAACAAACCCGGCATTTATTTCGTGGTCGCCTTGCACCAAGTCAAAGGTCAACTTTGTCTGTCAAACCAGCGAGATCTCATCACTCAGAGATAGAGTAGATGTTTTCCATTAAACGCTCAAGTTCAGACTTAAGAGTCTCCCGCTGAAAGGATCAGGCAGCAGAGGAGGAGAAAGGCCAGAAGAAGACTTTCTCCTCATGATGATAAAAAATGGTGGACGAGGTGGAGAAATGGCCTAATTCTGCAAAAAGGGGTTCCTATGTTCCATAAGAACATCAATGGAGGCTCAATCAGAAATTCAATACTGCAACAGGGTCAACGCTGCGCTCCTCAGCATCCTTGTGAACTGTTTTCAATCCATATTGAAAAATTTACTGATACAAGAGAATATTTGTCGCTCAGGGTTGAACTTGGGACTCCTTCTGGCTCTCTGAGCTGGCTTGTTTTCTTGTAGACATTTCATTACCAAACTAGGTAACGTCATCAGTACTGGAAATGAGTGGTGTTTATGGAGAGGAGGAGAAGGAGGAGGAGGAGGAGGAGGAGGAGGAGGAGGAGAAGGAGGAGAAGGAGGAGAAGGACAGGGTCCTTGGTGCTCTCTGAGCTGGGTTGTTTTCTTGCAGACGTTTCATTACCAAACTAGGTAACATCATCAGTACTGGAAATGAGTGGTGTTTATGGAGAGGAGGAGAGTAGGAGATGAGGAGGAGGAGGATGAAGGAGGTAGGAAGGAGGAGGAGGAGGAGGAGGTGGTGGTGAAGAAGAACTCTGGGGTCCTTGGTGCTCTCTGAGCTTGCTTGTTTTCTTGCAGACATTTCGTTACCCTAACTAGTAACATCATCAGTGCTAGTAAGGAGTGCTATTTGCTGTCGGTTTATATTCTGGAATATTTTCCAGTGATATGGAACAGCACCTTGAGTTTTAATTATAAAACAAAGTTGGCTATGATCCCCAGCAATCCAGTTGGTCCTTGGCTTTATGATCACAATTGGAACCACAGTTTCCATTGCTATGGAAGACACTTGTGTAGTGATATCAATAAAGGAAAATATTAGTAGCTCAGGTTATGCAACATCTGTGGGGAAACCGGCAAGTTTGAAGAACATCTGGAGAACCCAACTCTTATTCAGACAGATTGATTCACTTAAACAATGGAGGGGTCCTGGGTGCTTCACTGAGCTTGGTTGTTTTCTTTCAGATGTTTCATGACCCAACTAGATAATACTTTCTTTCTTTCTTTCGTTCTCTTTCCTTCTACCTTTCTCTTTTCTTTTTTTCCCTCCCTCCCTACTTTCTTTCTTTCTTTCTTTCTTTCTTTCTTTCTTTCTTTCTTTCTTTCTTTCTTTCTTTCTTTCTTTCTTTCTTTCTTTCTTTCTTTCTTTCTTTCTTTCTTGCTTTCTTGCTTTCTTGCTTTCTTGCTTTCTTGCTTTCTTGCTTTCTTTCTTTTTCTTTCTTTCTTTCTTTCTTTCTTTCTTTCTTTCTTTCTTTCCTTTCTTTCCTTTCTTTCTTTCTTTCTTTCTTTCTTTCTCTTTCTTTCTTTTCTTTTTTCTCTCTCCCTCTTCCTCTCTCTCTTCCTCTCTCTCTTTACATTGGGATAGTTTGTGGGCACAATCTCTGGGAAAAAATCTCTCTGCTTCTAGCTTATTCAGAATGCACAAAGGCAGGCAACTGTTTGCAATCAGCATTTTATTTTAGACACTGGAGGTTTAAGTAGAAGCCTTCACGGTTACTGTTTTATCCAAAGGGCCCTTTGGAAACTTTGAGTAGGCATTTTGAGTAGGATGGTACTCAAGTTATAGATTTTAAAAACCATCCTACTCACGATGCCTTAGGCCGAGTTTGAAATTTCCTTACTGCAATACGTATGCCTTATCCATGAATGCAACTAATCAAGATTTATTTGGGGATGTTGCCATTAATCTGACTTGAATGCAGCTCGCATAGGACGTGAATTATATTGGGTGAGAGAGAAGCCAAGCCACTTCTCTATATTTTGGCAAAGCTTACTCCGAGCTCAGCTAAACCGAACAAAGATCCTCATTTAACCCTTCTGAGCCTGTTGATCTATCATTTTGTGTAGCCACAGCATTGTCATTTTGCAATGTGCTTAAGGATCTGGGCACACTTGTGATCCATCATTTGGAAGAAGCAGGGGCTTAATTGGTTGCACACTCGCGTACATTTCTAATGTTAATGGGGCTTTTTATGTTTCTGTAGTTATCTTACACAGCTTCGGTTCCATTTGACCACTAGGGGGTACTGCTGGCCCTTGGATCATTCATGGTTGAAGAAACAAAGGATGGAGGAACAGAGGGATCTTCTACACTGTTGGGAGTGACTCATTTTCTGGTCAATTTGACTTTGGACTCTTGGTGATGGTGATGGTGATGATGATGATGATGATGATGATGATGATGATGATGATGATGATGATGATGATGATGATGATAGGAATAACAGAATGAGAGAGTTGGAAGGAAGCTTGGAGGTCTTGCTTGACAAGAGTCCACAGTGTTGTCTAGCACAGGGGTCTCCAACCTTGGTAACTTTAAGACTTGTGGACTTCAACTCCCAGAATTCCTCAGCCAGCCAAGCTGGGAGTTGAAGTCCACAAGTCTTAAAGTTGCCAAGGTTGGGGAACACTGGTCTGTGACACTACACACCCTCTTCATGACCTCTTTTCCTTGTTACCTTCTGGGAGGAAACTTCGTGGCATCCGAAGCAGAATATCCAGATTCAGTCCCAGTTTTGTTCCATACAGTATTAACCTTGTGAACTCTCAAGCTTCCTCTTTCCCGCTATGTGTTCAAGATGGACAGTGATTATTGATATTTATATGTATTTATATGTAAGGGTGTAGGTACATGCATACATATGTAATATAGCATGTCTCTGTGTGTTGTGTATGTGTACGCTTTTGAGAGCAGGCAACAGAATTTCATTTTTAATGTGTGCCAGTGTGGTTACAGTAAAAAAAATGACAATAAAGATTATCTTGTCTTGTCTTGTCTTGTCTTGTCTTGTCTTGTCTTGTCTTGTCTTGTCTTGTCTTGTCTTGTCTTGTCTTGTCTTGTCCTGTCCTGTCCTGTCCTGTCCTGTCTTATCTTGTCTTATCATCTTATTTTATCTTCTAGTCCAACCCCTTGGTCAAACAGGAAACCCTACACAATTTCAGACAAATGATTATCTAATCTCTTCTTCAAAACTTCCAGTGTTGGAGCATTCACCGCTTCTGGAGGCAAGGAGTTCCACTGACTAATTGTTCTCATTGTCAGGAAATTTCTCCTTAGTTCCAGGTTGCTTCTCTCCTTGATTAGTTTCCATCCATTGCTTCTTGTCCTGCCTTCAGGCGCTTTGGAGAATAGCCTGACTCCCTCTTCTTTGGGGCAGCCCCTGAGATACTGGAACACTGCTATCATGTCCCCCCTCGTCGTTCTCTTCATTAAATTAGACGTACCCAATTCCAGCAACCGTTCTTCATATGTTGTGAATGCTCCAACATGGAAGCTTTTAAGAAGAGACTGGACAACCATTTGTCTGAAATGGTATAGGGTTTCCTGCCTGAGCAGGGGGTTGGACTAGAAGACCTCCAAGGTCCCTTCCAACTCTGTTATTCTATTCTATTCTATTCTATTCTATTCTATTCTATTCTATTCTATTCTATTCTATTCTATTCTATTCTATTCTATTCTATTCTATTCCTGAGTATTTGCTTGTTAGTCACCTTTGCTGTCCAAGGAATACACAGGAGCCTTTTCCAGCACCACAACTTAGAAGAGTCCATTTCCTTCCTGTCTTGCTATTTTAAGGTCCAACTTTCAGAACCGTAGGTAGCTATGGGGAACACGATAGAGCAAACTAACCTACATTTGATTGCCAGGCTGATGTCCTTGCTTTTCCATATTCGGCTCACGTTCATCATTGCTAGGTGACCCAGTGCCATACTAATAGACAAATACTAATAGACGAAGTGCCGAAGTGCCAAAGTGATCAGTGAACATTAGGTTACAAAAACAAGTGTTCTCCAAAAATGTTCTCCTCCTCTAATCTTTTCTCCCAGCAAGAGTTTAACGAAGGGAACCGTTTGCTCTCAATAGCCGCACACTGTTCTCATATTTATATGTCTCGTTGCTGCAGTACCAGCCCCATCTCAGGGGATTTAAAGCCATTTTGGACTCTGGTTAATTTTGCAAACCCAGGTTTGATTTACTACGCCAGTGCAATTATTGTGGGAGCCGGGCCAGCTTCTCTTCTAAGCCCCCTTTTTAAAAAATGTATGAACATTGGGCCTGTATGGCACCAGAGTGAGGGACGATGTGCTTGGGGGTCCATAAAAATGACACAGGGAGGTACTTTAGGCAAGAAATCCCTCTTGGAGGGGAAAGGAATCTGAGCAATTCGAAAGAAATTGTCACCGCAACTCCACATAAAAATTGCAATTAAACTTTAATTTACAAAAGCCATTCAAATGGGAGAACAAAGGGGATTCTCCAAGGTGCTTTAGA
>JALGBA010002648.1:0-24612 GCA_023970755.1 Azemiops feae
CCTCCTCCTCCTCCTCCTCCTCTCTTCTTTTCTTTTTATTGGAAGCCTTACAAAGGTACCTTCCCTTTATTAAATCTGCTTTTACAAGAACACTTTATGAGATTGTACCTACTTGTCCCTCGCAGGAGCTCTTACCACTTATGGGGGGAGGGGGAGAACCCAATATCCTAGGAATGTTCTGCAGAAGCTTTTAGAACTTCCTGTTCTGTTCGCTTATCAAACATGGATGGCAATTCATTTTAAGTTTTTATATTATTTTCCTTGCTAAAGAAATGACTTCCATTAAGGGACCTATTACAGATCCTTTTCTAAGAGACTTGAGGGGGATAAGTGAGGAGCAGAGCGTACTATACTACATTTATTTTTATTTTATTTTTCTCACAAATTCTTCATTATCTTTTACAAAACTGGCTTTCCTCCGCTCACAATTTGGAAGAAAAAGCCGAGAAAAGCTAGATGCCACTTATTGAATAAGTGGACTTTTTTTTTTTTTTTTTTTTTGCAATTTCATACCAAATAGCTGACTCTTCATTCCGTTCATTTGAAAATGGTTTGTTTTATGGAAAGATGAAAATACTTTAGGGCTGCAAAGAATTATCCTTAGGGTTTAAGCTAATATTTCTGCCTCTCAAGCCTTCTGGAGAAAGAGATGGGCTGTCAGTTGAACACCCGAACAATTCTCTATCTTGTAGAGCAGAGTTCCACAAACTTTCCAGCTTGGCAGCCCGGAAGGAAAGGGACCAGCAGGGAAATGTGCACATGAGCGGCACCACATGTGCATGCGCAAATGGGTGCGCACGTGATGATGGGGCTAGCATGCATGCACAAATGGGCCGTGTGCACCCATGGCATGCCGCTGGCACCTGTTGTGATTCCTCGCCAGCCAGTGGACCCGGCAGCTGAGTCAGAGGAATCAGAGGAGGAGGAGGAGGGGCCTGGAGTGACATCAGAGTCAGAGGAAGGCTCTGAGGAGCTCCAAGACTTACAGTCTGACGAGGAGCCTGGCCCCTCTACTCGCGCTCAGGCTGAGACACAGCTGTGCTGGGAGCCTGAGTTGGACAGTGATGAAGAACAGCTGGGACAAATCCCGGATGCACAAATGCGCAGGCAGGAGAAGCGAGTAGGACAGAGGAATGCAATGGGGCGGCCCCAAAGGCAAAGGAGAAGGCATTAGGAAGCCACGCCTTGGCTGAATTATAAAAGGGAAGGTGTGGGAGATGCTGGTTGGCAAAGGCAACTGTTTCTGTTGAGGATCGAGTTTCTGTGGACTGTGTTTGTTTGCCTTGGACATGGACTCAGATCTGTGAGAATAAAAGGGGTTGGTTTTTTCTTGCGGTTCCTGCCTGTTTCTTGGAAGAGGAGTTTCTCCTGTGGGCATAAGCAGGACTCACGTAGGCTGGGACAGAACAGTACCCACACGCATGCACAAACAGGCCACATGTGCCTGCGTGACTGGCAGTGCTAGCATCCCTGCGCATGTGAAAATGGGGCTGCTAGTGCCTGCATGGTGGTGCTACCATGAGTGGGGCAGGGCTAGCCAACTATTCCTGGGGTCCAGTGGCCAACAGGCCGTGGCCCGGTACCAGGCCACGGACCACAGGTTGGGGACCCCTGTTGTAGAGTCTGGATTTAATGCATTCAACATGAAAAAAAAAGGTGGAGAAATTCAGAATGTCCTATAAAAACTGTTCTTTCCTGCCGGATATTTAAGAGATCCCAAAAGAACACTCTGACTTTTGTACTATAGTAAGTGCAAAAAGCAACTGCAACTGAGCACCCAATTATGCTCATAAATCATAAAGATCATTAAGCAGGATCTCATGAGCCCATGCCCAATGTATTACCTTCGTTTGCAGCAGACGTTAAGTAAACAGTGTGGCTGTTAGGTAAACCTATTGCTTGTGAGTTCTAGTCCTTCTTTAGGCACGGAAGCTGACTGGGTGACTTTGGGCCAGTTTTGTCAGGTACAAGAAACCAGGAACCAGGTGTCAAGAATGAAACTTTGGGAGCTACGTGCCTCTTCGTTTCAACTTGCCATTAGAGTAAGTGTTGTGATTCCTCACCAGCCAGTGGACCCGGCAGCTGAGTCTGAGGAATCAGAGGAGGAGGAGGAGGAGGGGCCTGGAGTGACATCAGAGTCAGAGGAAGGCTCTGAGGAGCTCCCAGACTTACAGTCTGATGAGGAGCCTGGCCCCTCTACTCGCGCTCAGGCTGAGACACAGCTGTGCTGGGAGTCTGAGTTGGACAGTGATGAATCACAGCTGGGAGATATCCAGGATGCACGAAAACGCCGGCAAGAGAAGCGAGTAGAACAGAGGAATGCAATGGGGTGGCTCCAAAGGCAAAGGAGAAGGCATTAGGAAGCCACGTCTTGGCTGCATAATAAAAGGGAAGGTGTGGGAGGTGCTGGTTGCTGAAGGCAACCGTTTGTGTTGAGGATCGAGTTTCTGTGAACTGTGTTTGTTTGCCTTGGACATTGACTCAGGTCTGTAAATAATAAAAGGGGATTGGTTTTTTCCTGCAGTTCCAGCCTGCTTGTTTGGAAGAGGGATTTCTGCTTGTGAGCTTAACAAGGACTCACGTAGGCTGGGACAGAACAATAAGAGAGGGGGAGGTGTTGCTTTAGAATTGGTTAGATGGAGAAAGGAAACCTCTACGATTCCGCTGAAGAACATGAGAGCCTGAAACCTTTCCAAGGACACTGCAGCAGGTGTGGAGAGGAAGCAGACGGTTCCCATAATGAAGTGAAATTGTTTACATGGACTACATGAGAGGTTGGGGGTTTGGCTGGGGAAATTATTGTTTAATTCTATGAACTGGTGTCTGGGAACCTCAGAGTTAGTTTTGCTTCAACATTACCAAGCCGTGTATTCAATAAAGAGTTTCGGAAACGGAATGAACCTGGAGTTTTTTATTTGGATTCTCAAGCTGGATGTTGACACCAGGGTTGTTCAGATGAGTACCAATTTAGTCCATGCTAGCTGACCACAAGAATCCGAACTACTAAAGAACTTGACTCTAAAGTGAGAATCTCCCTCTGAAGTGTACATTGACTAGGGCAAGTTGTGGGTGCTCCATCTCTGAAATGGACAGGCATTTGTCTGAAATGGCATAGGGTCTCCTGCTTGAGCAGAGGGTTGGGCTAGAAGACCTCCAAGGTCCCTTCCAACTCTTATTCCGTTGTCCTGTTGTGGATGCTCCATCACTGGAGGTTTTCAAGAAGATGCTGGACAGGCATTTGTCTGAAATGGCATACAGTCTCTTGCTTGAGCAGGGGGTTGGGCTAGAAGACCTCCAAGGTCCCTTCCAACTGTCATTCTGTTAAAGGTCAAGGCAAAGTGGTGGTAGATAATAATAATAATAATAATAATAATAATAATAATAATAATAATAATAATAATAATAATAATAATAATAATAATAATAATAATAATAATAATAATAATAATAATAATAATAATAGTAGTAATAAAGTTGGAAGGGACCTTGGAGGTCATCTAGTCCAACCCCCTACTCAGGCAGGAAACCCTATACCATTCCAGACAAATGGCTGTCCAGTCTCTTCTTAAAAACTTCCAGTGTTGGAGCATTCACTGCTTCTGGAGGCAGGTAGTTCCACTGGTTAATTGTTCTAACTGTCAGGAAGAGTCAACAGAATTCAAGGTGGTCTGAACCTAGTTCTCTTGTGGGCAGGAAGGGACTCCAAACAGATGACCCGTTTGACCCCACCCTCAGGCTCAGCCTGGTCATACTCTCAAAAGGCACCATGGTGGAAAAATATTAAGAACCGCTTAAGCAGTGGAGTCAAGCAGTGCTGTGAAGTGAAGTGAATGTGATGAAATGTGAAGTGTTGGTACAGCTTTATAAGGTCTTGGTAAGACCATAGTTAGACTATCGCATCCAGTTTTGGTCACCACAATATAAGAAAAGATGTTGAGATTCTGGAAAGAGTGCAGAGAAGAGCAACACAGATGATTAGGGGGCTGGAGGTTAAACTGTATGAAAAACGGTTGCAGGAATTGGGTATGTCTAGTTTAATGAAGAGAAGGACGAGGGGGGACAGGATAGCAGTCTTCCAATCTCTCAGGGGCTGCCCCAAAGAAGAGGGGGGGTCAACCTCTTCTCCAAAGTGCCTGAAGGCAGGACAAGAAGCAACGGATGGAAACTAACCAAGGAGAGAAGCAACCTGGAACTAAGAAGAAATTTCCTGACAGTTAGAACAATTAATCAGTGGAACAACCTGCCTCCAGAAGTTGTGGGAGTTCCAACACTGGAGGTTTTTAAGAAGAGACTGGACAGTTACTTGTCTGAAATGGTATAGGTTCTCCTGCTTGAGCAGGGGGCTGGACTAGAAGACCTCCAAGGTCCCTTCCAGCTCCTATTCTATTCTATTCTATTCTATTCTATTCTATTCTATTCTATTCTATTCTATTCTATTCTATTCTATTCTATTCTATTCTATTCTAGTCTATTCTATTCTATTCTATTCTATTCTATTCTATTCCAAAGCACCAGTAGGCAGGACAAGAAGCAACAGATGGAAACTAACCAAGGAGAGAAGCAACCTAGAACTAAAGAGAAATTTCCTGACAGTTAGAACAATTAACCAGTGGAACAACCTGCCTCCAGAAGCTATGAATGCTCCAATACTGGAAGCTTTTAAGAAGAGAGTGGACAGCCATTTGTCTGAAATTGTATAAGGTCTCCTGCTCAAGCAGGGGGTTAGACTAGAAGACCTCCAAAGACCCTTCCAGGTCTGTTATTCTATCTGTCTGTCTGTCATCTAAAGGGGCATTTGGCACATGTCTTGCTCAACCCAGAAAATATCCATGGCATGTGTCTTTGCCTGCTTTGCTTTCTGCCGCTACATCTATTTCTCTGCTTTCTCCAGATGGTCCAAGGATGAACTGTAACTCCGATCAACCCAGTTTTGCAACAACGCCACATGCCATCCTTAAGACAGCTGCTCAAACACTAGATTGTCAACCCCAATATGTGTAAAACGCTGAGCAGTATAGGGCATTCAAACTCTCTTGAGCCAATCAGAAGATCTGGAGATGCACCATGCATCTCTAAGAACACTTATTGAACAATAAAGCTGTGTGCCTTGCAAGGGGGACACAAAGGCCCACATAGCCCACCCCCTTGCCTGTGTTGAAAGAAAAGTCTTCATCGTGGTTCAGTCCAAGCTGGGAATAAACATGGCGACTGCTTTAGAAAGAAGGTTGCAGTTTATTGAAGAGGAGAGCCAGACAGAAAGATCGCTCTGGAAAAAAAAAAAGGGGGGATGAGCACATGTAGGGAGTGGGTTTTTATACCCTCTGGAGCCATTTGTTTGAAGTTGTTTCCTGTTCCTGTTTTGAGGCTTTATATTTCCTGTGTCATGTATTTTAACTTGTGTCCCTTTGGCTTCTGTGAGTTAATTCTATTGTGTCCTGTCTTAGACTTTGGGTGGGGTATGTAGATTTTAGGTGTCTTTGTCTTCTTAATCTTCTAGCTGGGGGCATCCAACCTTACTGGATTATTTACATCTGCATTTCTACAGAGCTAGTTTCTGCTTGGGGGAGGGAGACTTGGGGCTATTAAGAAAACTGGGCATGCTTTTCTGCCTCTTTAAGATCCTTTGAGGAAATATATTTTTCTGCGCTTTTAATATTTCCTTCTCTGGGGGGGCTGACTTCCCACACCTGTAATTAACAACTCTTAGTTCCCCCCCCCCCTATCTTGGAGCTTTCCATTTTTACAATTTTATCATGTTGTTTTATATATATATATATTTAATTTCAATCTTAAATTATTCATGGTTTCTTTTTAAAAAAAATGTTTTATTGTATTGATTAAATTGTACACTGCCCAGGCTGTGTGGGAGATGGGTGGTTAAAAAGTTTGATATAGAAACAAACAAACAAGCATGAAGATGTTTAAGGGGCAGAAAGACTACTGCCCTAAAAAAAAAATAGTTCTAAAATATGTGGTGCGTATCCTTCCTTCCTCTTTTTGAACAAAACAAAAGGGGATCAAATCTGGGCTGGTGTGGCTACACAAGGAGTTGGGGAAGGGTGTTTTTTTTTTATCTGCTACTAAGAAGAGGAGGGACACTAAAGGAACTGCAAAATGGTGTTCCTGGTACACGCCCGTATTTGCAAGTTGCAAAATTAGCAGGGGTTTCTAGTCTATCAAGTGTGTGTTTTAAGATATCAGCAAGACGTGGGTGGAAGCTTTATGGATTTAACAGAAGAACAGACTAACAGAGTTGGAAGGGACCTTAAAGATTTTCTAGTCCACCCCACTGCTCAAGCAGGAGACCCTATGTCCATTTTCGAGAAATGGTTGTCCAGTCCCTTCTTAAAAGCCTCCAGTGATGAAGCAACCCACAACGTCTGGAGGCAAGCTGTTCCACTGGTTAATTGTCCTCCCTGTTAGGAAGTTTCTCCTTAATTCCAGGTTGTTTGTCTCCTTGTTCAGTTTCCATCCATTGCTTCTTGTCCTGCCCTCTGGCACTTTGGAAAATAGGTTGACACCCCCCTTTTTTTTTTCTTTGTGGCGGCCCCTCAAAAGACAAGTTCAAAAAGAAAATGTGTAAAGATTTAAGTGAACACATGCGATGGCTCAGTGGTTAAAGATGCTGTGCTTGTAATCTGGAGAACTGACAGCCCGCGTTCGAGATCCGAGATCCATGCAGCGGGGTGAGCTTCGGTTACTTGCCTCAGCTCCTGCCCATCTAGCAGTTCGAAAGCACGCAAATGTGAGTAGATAAATAGGTACCACTGCGGTGGGAAGGTAACAGCATGCCGTCACGCTGGCCACATGATCATGGAAGTGTCTTCAGCTAACTCTGGCTCCCTCAGCTAAGAAACAGAGATAAGCCCTCTCCCTAGAGTCAGGCATGACTAGACAGGAGAAACCTTTAACTTTACCCTTTTAAATGGAGTGCTGAAAGAAAAATCTTCACCAGGGTCCAGTCCAAGCCGGGAATAAACAAAATGGAGACTGCTTTAGAAACAAGGTTGTAGTTTATTGAAGAGCAGAACCACAAGACATGAGGCTCTGGAGCAGCTGGCCACCTGTAGCTGGGAGTGATGGGTTTTTGTTTCCTGTTCCTGTGGCATGAACTTTGACCTGGGCTTCAGGTGTGCCTTTCTGGTATTCTGATGGTGGTGGGTTAATCAGGGGCTGTCCCAAAGAAGAGGGAGTCAAGCTGTTCTCCAAAGCACCTGAAGGCAGGACAAGAAGCAACGGATGGAAACTAATCAAGGAGAGAAGCAACCTAGAAGTAAGGAGAAACTTCCTGACAGTTAGAACAATTAACCAGTGGAACAACCTGCCTCCAGAAGTGGTGAATGCTCCAACACTGGAAGATTTTGAGACTGGACAGCCATTTGTCTGAAATGGTAAAGGGTTTCCTGCCTGAGCAGGGGGTTGGACTAGATGACCTCCAAAGTCCCTTCCAACTTTATTATTGTTATTGTTATTGTTATTGTTATTGTTATTGTTATTGTTATTGTTATTGTTATTGTTATTGTTATTGTTATTGTTATTGTTATTGTTATTGTTATTATTACTATTATTATTATTATTACTATTACTATTACTATTATTATTACTATTACTATTATTATTACTATTATTACTATTATTATTGTTATTATTGTTATTCCTGTTGTTATTATTATTCCTATTATTATTCCTATTATGTCCTAAAGGTCATGAGTTTGGGTGGGGTATGTAGATTTTAGGGGTCTTTGTCTTTCTAATCTCATCAGCTTCTAGTTTCCTGGTTCCAACCTTTCTGAATAGGATGATCACATCTGCATTTCTAAAAGGGGATTTCCTGAGTTTCTACTGGGGGTTATTAAAAAAAAAAACTGGGCTTGCTTTTCTGCCTTTAAGATTCTTTGGGGAAATATATTCTGCCTTTTAATATTCCTTAATTATTTCTTTCTCAGGGGGGGGGCGTGCTGTCCTCCCACAGGAGCTTTAGTTACAAAGCACTGTCTCAAGACTTCACCTAAACTGCTCAAATTTCAGTTGCAGCTAAGCACCCAAAGACATGTTTACGGCTCCTTGAAAATGTGGCAAAACAGCCCAGGTTCCCTATAAAACCCACCAAGCTGTAGACAAAACAAAACATCATTTCTACAGGAAGATGCTTCCACCTGAGTTTCTTAGACATTGGGCAGGTTTTCCTGTTTGTACAGTTCCAAGAGATTGATTATCTTAGCAATATTTGCAGGTTGTGATCCCCTGGACTCTAATATATATATATATTAGATATATTAGAGAGAGAGAGAGAGAGAGAGAGAGAGAGAGATATGGAGGGATGGAGGGATAGAGGGATAGATGGATGGATGGATGGATGGATGGATGGATGGATGGATGGATGGATGGATGGATGGATGGATGGATGATAGATAGATAGATAGATAGATAGATAGATAGATAGATAGATAGATAGATAGATAGATAGATAGATAGATAGATAGATAGATAGATAGATAGATAGATAGATAGATAGATAGATGGAGGGATAGATGGAGGGATAGATAGACGGACAGACAGACAGATTAGATAAATGGAGATAGATAGATAGACAGACACAGACAGATGATAGACAGACAGAGACAGATAGAAAGAGATATAAATAGACAGACAGACAGACAGACAGACAGACAGACAGATAGATAGATAGATAGAAAGAAGAGAGATGGATTTATAGACAGACAGCAATAGATATAGATAGGTGAGAGAGAGTGAGAGAGAGACAGAAGAGAGACACATAAAGATAGACAGATATAAAAGATAAAAGAAATATAGATATATAGATATATAGATATATAGATATATAGATATATAGATATATAGATATATAGATATATAGATATATAGATATATAGATATAGATGTTGGCATTTATTGGCATTTAAAATCTATCCTTCGATGGATTCATTGGACATTAAAATGCCAAGGAAATGTTGACACTCTAAAACTGAATTGTGTAAGCTTGCGCAACGATATTTTTTTTCCTAGCCAACCGGCTGACTGAATAAATGATGAATGCATCTAAGAGTTTATTGTGCATTTGTGGATTTAGAGAAAGCATACGATAAAAATAAATAGATTTGATTTATGGTATGTTTGAGCAGATACGGAGCTGAAGGCTGGTTCCCAAATGTGATAAGAGAGGAACGTCAGAGAAGTAAAGCAGGTATGAAAATGAAGGGTAAACTTAAGGAATGGTTCTCCTTAAACAGTGTGTGATGTCCCCTTTGGATATGAAACACACTTAAAGAAAATGCATAAAGAACATTTGCAGGAGCATTAGAGGTGTGATGCTTAGGGATTCTGATTATGAATGTGTTTGCATGCAGATGGTATTGTGTGGTTATCAAAAAAAGCCTGAATCGTTTGAAGCAAAGGTTTGATTGTGTTGTATTGTGTATTAGAAATCGAGTGAAGACAATAGCATCCATGAGGTTGATGGGGTTAAAGTAGTGAAGCCAGAACTCACAACCACATGAGCCACAAGGACAGTGCGCAGTTCAACACAAGACTGAAATTAGAATAGAATAGAGCTGGAAGGGACCCTGGAGGTCTTCTAGTCCAACCCCCGCTCAAGCAAGAGAACCTATACCATCTCAGACAACTGACTGTCTAGCTTCTTTTTAAAAAATATCCAGTGATGGAGTGCCCACAATTTCTGGGGGCGTTTGTTTTCATAGTGTATAAATTTGGTTTATTTCCATATTCTGTGTATAGGTCAGAACATTGAAATGAAATATAGTATGTTCTAGCTGCTTTCAGTTAAAACTTTCACAGTCCCTTTCACTGGTCATTAGTTAACTGAGGGACAGATTGAAGGATTCAGAAGCATATCTGTATGTTTATCCATTTTTATGGGTTTAAACAACAAACATACAACGCCATTTAGGCAAGAAAAACCAAATGTACAGGTATAGTATAGGTGGTACGTTGCTCAATAGTAGCAACTGTGAGAGGGATCTTGGAGTCCTAGTGGACAATCACTTAGATATGAGCCAGCCGTGTGCTGCAGCTGCCAAAAAGGCCAACACAGTGCTAGGCTGCATTAACAGAGGGATAGAATCAAGATCACGTGAAGTGTTAATACCACTTTACAAGGCCTTGGTAAGGCCACACTTGGAATACTGCATCCAGATTTGGTCACCATGATGTCAAAAAGATGTTGAGACTCTAGAAAGAGTACAGAGAAGAACAACAAAGATGATCAGGGGACTGGAGGCTAAAACCTACAAGGAACGGTTGCTAGAATTGGGAATGTCTAGTTTAATGAAGAGAAGGACGAGGGAGGATATGATAGCACTGTTCCAATATCTCAGGGGCTGCCCCAAAGAAGAGGGAGTCAAGCTTTTCTCCTAAGCACCTGAAGGCAGGACAAGAAGCAACGGATGGAAACTAATCAAGGAGAGAAGCAACCTAGAACTAAGGAGAAATTTCCTGACAGTGAGAACAATTAACCAGTGGAACAACTTGCCTCCAGAAGTTGTGAATGCTCCAACACTGGAAGTTCTAAGCATATTTCAAGTACTGTTAAAACACACCCAGTCTAATGCATTAAGAGCCATGGTAGCACAGTGATTAAATGCTGTATTGCAGGTTAACTCTGCCCACTGCCAATAGTTCGATTCTCACAGGCTCTAGGTTGACTCAGCCTTCCATCCTACCGAGGTGGGTAAAATGAGGAGCCGGATTGTTGATGCTGACTCTGTAAACTGCTTAGAGAGGGCTGTAAAGCACTGTGAAGCGGTATATAAGTCTAAGTGCTATTGCTATTCAGAGTCTAAATACACAATCAGTAGTAGGGGAGTGGAGGTGGATATCTTGAGCTACCTTGTCCAGCATCTCTATACATAGTTGGAACGGCAAGGCAAGAAAGATAACATTATATGTAGCATCCTCAGTTCGAACATGCAATTAGCCTAAAATTTGTCTCTGATTTCATATCCCATTCATTCTGGAGTGTGTGAAAGATGTTGAGTCTCTAGAAAGAGAGCAGAGAAGAGCAAGAAAGATGATCAGGGGACTGGAGGCTACAACATATAAAGAACGGTTGCTGGAATTGGGTATGTCTAGTTTAATGACGAGAAGGACGAGGGGGGACATGATAGCAGTCTTCCAGTATCTCAGGGGCTGCCCCAAAGAAGAGGGAGTCAAGCTATTCTCCAAAGCCCCTGAAGGCAGGAGAAGAAGCAACGGATGGAAACTAATCAAGGAGAAAAGCACCCTAGAACTAAGGAGAAACTTCCTGAAAGTGAGGACAATTAACCAGTGGAACAACCTGCCTCCAGAAGTTGTGAATGTTCCATCACTGGAGGTCTTTAAGAAGAGATTGGAAAACCATTTGTTTGAAATAGGTATAGGATCTCCTGCTTGTGCAGGGGGTTAGAATAGAATAGAATAGAATAGAATAGAATAGAATAGAATAGAATAGAATAGAATAGAATAGAATAGAATAGAATAGAATAGAATAGGATAGGATAGGATAGGATAGGATAGGATAGGATAGGATAGGATAGGATAGGATAGGATAGGATAGGATAGGATAGGATGGATAGGATAGGATGGAATGGAATGGAATGGAATGGAATTCAGAATAGAATAGAATAGAATAGAATAGAATAGAATAGAATAGAATAGAATAGAATAGAATAGAATAGAATAGAATAGAATAGAATAGAATAGAATGGAATGGAATGGAATGGAACGGAATGGAACGGAACGGAACGGAACGGAACGGAGCGGAATTCAGAAAAGGATAGAATAGAATAGAATAGAATAGAATAGAATAGAATAGAATAGAATAGAATAGAATAGAATAGAATAGAATAGAATAGAATAGAATAGAATAGGAGCTGGAAGGGATCTTGGAGGTCTTCTAGTCCAGCCCCCTGCTCAAGCAGGAGAACCTACACTGTCTCAGACTGGTGAATGTCCAGTCTCCTCTTCAAAATCTCCAGTGATGGAGGGCCCACGATTTCTGGGGGTAAGCTGTTCCCACAAGGTGTCTTCCAACTCTGTTCTTCTCTTCATTGCCTTAAGTGAAAACCATGCTCTGCAACTTAAGACGTTTTGTGAAAGAGTTCTTGAACCCTTTGCTAGGTAACCGAAGCGCGGAGACTAATGTGGGCTTAGTAGCCGTCAGAAACGCGTCCAGATGTCTAACTGCAGGCAGTGCTGCACGAATCAGATGTGAGACTGTACGTAGAATCATAAAAGGGAAAAAAAAGCTTCCTTATCTTTTGGTTGCCGTGCCAATGGCAGATGACGTGGCTCACTTTGTTTTATAAAAGCAGGTATTCCCATACATTCTGACTTTCAATCACCAAGGGGTTGTTCGCCTTTTTTTTTAAAAAAAAGGAGGAGGAACAGAGGAGGAAAAGCCGGTGGCTAGATTCCCAGCGATGTTTCCTGCAGCATCTCAGCTCTCGTTGAAAGCTAGTTTTCAAAGTATGCTCAGCTGGAAAACTTCCCGAAGCAGACCACAGACAGCTTCTCCTGAAGCGAGCTGGTCCAAACGCCGGGATATTTTCAGCGTCGTTTTAACTCCTGACCGCATCCCCAAATTCTGCATACCTTCTCTAGAGGTGGACCGCTCTGCAGTTCAGACAGGAGAAGGCCTTGGAGAAACGTCTCCAAGGGGTAGACCGTCTGAAGAAACCATGAGAAGACCCAGACGAGTTAGGAGCTCACCGGAGATCTGCCGAAGGAAAGAGGTTCACAATCCAGGTTCTGGGTGGGCAAGGGATGCCGTTTTTCCTTCTTCGGAGTTGGGAGGGCATTCGGATCCCGTGACACAAGCTGCTTTGTCGCTGCCTCATCTCGCCAAGATCACCACCCCCTATGGATTCCTGACCTTGGGAGAGTGCCCCAAAGTCCATAGGGAAGAGTCATTGTTCTTTGAGTACGAGTCCACGCAGTTCCAGCTCTTCGTGCCCAAACTGACTCTTCCGTCAGACTCTCCAGCTTGGAATCCATCAAGGAGCTTGGAGGCCTCCTCAAGCCAAGGGTCGAAGGCCAAAGGGTGCAACGATAAACGTCAGAGAAAGCTGTTCCAGCTGCTGATGAAGAAGCACCTGCCTAGCATTAGAAAACTGAAGTCCAGCCGTGCATCGGAAGACAGATTCGGGATCCAGTCCCAGTTGCTCAGGACTTGTCCATCCGCTTCTCTCCAGGGCAACCCTCGCGTGCAATAATGACTTTGAGAAGGGTGGAGATGGGTGAAGGGGACGTCGAGGCCTCCAGTGGGAAACTGGTGGCATTTGCTCAGGTTGGTGATTCCCACCTCAGTGACTTTGGCGAAGGAGGGAAGGGTTCGCTCCTGGCTCCACGTCTCCTCTGAATTTGTCGGTCCAGGCGGGCTCTGTGGAGTGAAGGACCACCTCGCACGAAGCATAGTTGGTAGGACAAGCGGTGTGCTCGGAGCATGAATCCCAGTGAGGCCACGGTTTTACACTGGGAACTGCTTGTCCTGCCCTATGGCAAACTTCCAAATTTCTTTTAGAAAGGTATTCCACCATGTGGCGTTAATGACTTTTCTACATTTAGGGAATGAGATGGCTTGCTAAAAAGCTTAGCCAAACAAACTGGACTGTATTTCGACAAGGAATCTCATTCTTAATTCTCTCTCTTTCCCCTTTTGTCTTCCTTCCTTCCTTCCTTCCTTCCTTCCTTCCTTCCTTCCCTCTCCTCCCTCCCTTCTCCTTCCTTCTTTCCTTCCTTCCTTCCTCCCTCCCTTCCTCCCTTCTTTTCCTCTCTCTCATTTCTTTCCTTCCTTCCTTCCTTCCTTCCTTCCTTCCTTCCTTCCTTCCTTCCTTCCTTCTTTCCTTCCTTCCTTCCTTCCTTCCTTCCTTCCTTCCTTCCTTCCTCTTTCTTTCTTTCTTTCTTTCTTTCTCCTTTGTCTCTCTCTCTCTCTCTTTCTCTCTCTTTCTCTCTCTCTCTTTCTCACCCTCTCTCTTCCTCTCTTCCTCTCTCTCTTTACATTGGGATGGTTTGTGGGGACAATCTCTGGAGAATTCTCTCTGCTTCTAGCTTATTCAGAATGCACAAAGGCAGGCGACTCTTTGCAATCAGCATTCTATTTTAGACAGCACTGCAGATGAAGTCTTAAAGAAGGAATGAGATGGGCTAACACCGTGTTCTAACCATGCTGTAAAACTGAAGGATGCCCATGTCATAAAGTAACAAAAGTGTAATAGTTTGTGGGAAGTATAGGATCAAGAGGCTTCCATCCGCAGAAAGAAATGGGAATATAAAGAAATCAAAAAGTATTAAAAGGACCGTATCTTGTCCACCACATAAGATTCTTTGGGAAAGGGTCTGCCGTGAGTCAACTTGAAATGAAATGGCCATCATTTAGATTTATCCAGAGGTGCTAATTGTCATGCTTCATACTTAGCAAACATTCTGGTAATAATGATTGCAATGTATTCTCCTTACCTTTAAATAAAGTGATAAATCAGGGATAGTCGACTTCCTTATCACTCAGCTCTGGAATTCTAATTTAGCTGGCTTCTGCAGAGAGTATAGCTGCTGAAGTTATGAGATCACCAAAGCATTTGTGGGTATGTGTGTGTGTGTTTTTGGTTTGGGAAATATTTGAAGGGAGTTGAGGGGAAAAAAGGGAAGGGAGGGAGGGAGGGAGGGAGGGAGGGAGGGAGGAAGGAAGGAAGGAAGGAAGGAAGGAAGGCAGTAGGAAGGTGTGAAGGAAATAAATTTAGACTAAGCTAATAGAGGGAGGGAGGGAGGAAGGGAGGGAGGAGGAAGGGAAGGAAGGAAGGAAGGAATGGAAGGAGGAAGAAGGAAGAAGGAAGGAAGGAGGGAGGAAGGAATGAAATAAATGTAAACTAAGTTAGATAAGAGGTGAGGGTGAGGGAGTAATAGGGAGGAGGGAGGAAGGAAGGAAGGAAGGAAGGAAGGAAGGAAGGAAGGAAGGAAGGAAGGAAGGAAGGAAGGAAGGAAGGAAGGAAGGAAGGAAGGAAGGAAGGAAGGAAGGAAATTTTAAAATTCCTTATAGCACCAGACCAGACCGGAAGGAAGGAAAACTCCAGGAGGGAGGGAGAGGGAGAGAGAGGGAGGAAGGAGAAAGGGGAGGGAGGCAAGGAAGGGAGGGAGGAAGGGGAAGGGAGGAAGGAACAGAGGAAGGGAGGGAGGAAAGAAGGAAGGAAGGAAGGAAAGAAGGAAGGATGGAAAAGACAAAGGAGACAAAGGAGGGAGGGAAGAATGAAGGGAGGGAGGGAGGGAGGGAGGGAGGAAGGAAGGAAGGAAGGAAGGAAGGAAGGAAGGAAGGAAGGAAGGAAGGAAAACTCTCAGAGGAGAGGAAGGGATGAAGGGACGAAGAGAGAAAGGATGGATTTCAGGGATTTATAAATTACAAAGCACAAAACCTAATTGATCCTTATTCCTTCCCTCCAACCATACCTTAAAAACAAGAGGGAGCAAGTTACTCCTGCTAACTTTAGTGGTGCCCTAGGGAACCTCAAAGGGCTGGGCTATCTTTACAAAAGGAAGGCCGTTGATTTAGAAACAGGGAGAAGCAACAGAACTTTTTTCAGCTGTGTTTTATTTTCTCAGGCCCATCAAACATTGCAGGCAAACAATCCGTGAGTTTGCTAGAAAAATACAGCGCAGGCAGAACGAGAAAGAAAAAAAGAAAGAAAGAAACGTAACCAAACAAGATTAATTTGCCCGTGAAGTCCACAATATGTTAGGTTGATAAGATTAAGGGGAAGTACGAAAGTTTCTTGGCATTAAACCAACTTTCCACTAGTTTAAAGGTAACTTTTTTTCCCCCTCCGTGGAAGGAGACTATCGGTGTGGCTAGGAGTACTGGTGACCATCTGAAGCCCACAAATGAATCGTAATATATTTTTCTTAAAATACTGATGGGTTCAGGCACTAGACATGCATAGATTTGGGAACGTTGCAAAGTATAAGAAAATATAGCAAGATGCTTTGGGCACTTCTATTAGGGAAGAAGCCTATTTGGGCACTTAGGCTGGTGGAGGGGTTATACATTCGGGGTCTTCAAACGTGGCCCTTTTATGACTGGTGGACTTCAACTCCCAGAATTCCTCAGCAAGGCACGCTGGTTGAGGAATTCTGGGAGTTGAAGTCCACCAGTTATCAAAGGGCCAAGTTTGAAGACCCCTGACATAATGTGAGGGGGAAATAATGCTAACTCAGAAAGAGCTAAACCGGTGTTTCTCAACCTCGGCCATTTTAAGAGGTGTGGACTTCAACTCCCAGAATTCCCCAGCCAGCTGTGCTTTGTCCCCAACCTGCTCTTCTACCTTGTGGCATCACATAATGCAGGGGCCTTCAAACTTGGCCCTTTTATGACTGGTGGACTTCAACTCCCAGAATTCCTCAGCCAGGCACGCTGGCTGAGGAATTCTGGGAGTTGAAGTCCATAAGTCATGAAAGGGCCAAGTTTGAAGATCCCTGACATAATGTGAGGGGGAAATAATGCTAACTCAGAAAGAGCTAAACCGGTGTTTCTCAACCTCAGCCATTTTAAGAGGTGTGGACTTCAACTCCCAGAATTCCCCAGCCAGCTGTGCTTTGTCCCCAACCTGCTCTTCTACCTTGTGGCATCACATAATGCAGAGGCCTTCAAACTTGGCCCTTTTATAACTGGTGGACTTCAACTCCTAGAATTCCTCAGCCAGGCACACTGGCTGAGGAATTCTGGGAGTTGAAGTCCACAAGTCATAAAAGGGCCAAGTTTGAAGACCCCTGAGTTATACGTTAGGGGTAGATGCCTTACAAAATGTATTTGAAACGTTGCTCTAAGAAATTTGCTAGGGAAAATTGTGTACAGCTAATCGACTTCCCACAGTTCATTTAGTAACCCTTCAAAGTTACAACAGGAGTTTTAAAAAGTGGACTTATGGCTGCTTTTCACACTGAGGACCGTCGCAGCCTCTCCGTGGTCACGTGATCAACATTCGGACGTTTGGCAACTGGCTCCTATTTATGACGATTGTAGCGTCACGGGGTCACGGGATCCCTTTTGTGACCTTCCGACAAGCAAAGTCAACGGGGGGGGGGGGGCCAGATCACGTAACAGCCGGGTTGCTAATTTAAGAACTGCAGTGGTTCGCTTAACAAACAGTGGCGAGAAAAGTCGTCAAGCGGGGCAAAACACACTTCACAAATTTGTCGCTGAACAACCTAAGTTTTGGGATCAGTTGGGGTCGTAAATTGAGGACTACCTGTATTGCAATAGGGGTAGGTGGAAAAGAATGAAAAACTGACCTGCAGAAACGGGCTAGCTTTACATGGATCCAAAAGCTCCTACAAGGGAAACCTGCAAGATAACCAGTGGTGGAATTAAAACAAAAATCTCTGTAGGTATTTCACACGTTATGAAAGTCGAAGGCTTTGCCTAAAATGCTGCGCATGCAAACTTCCAGATGTTGAGATGGAGGGAGAGAGGAAGGAAGGAAGGAGAAAAGGGAGGGAGGGAGGGAAAGAAGGAAGAAACAGAGGAAGGGAGGAAGGGAGGAGGAAGGGAGGAGAAAAGGGGGAAGGAAGTAGGAAAAGAAGATAGAAAGAGAGGGAGGAAGGAAGGGAAGAAGGGCAGGAGGGAGGCAGGAAGGAAGGAAGGAAGAAGAAAAGGGAGGGAAGGAAAGAAGGAAGAAACAGAAGGAGGAAGGGAGGAGGAAGGGAGGAGAAAAGGGAGGGAAGGAAGGAAGTAGGAAAAGACGATAGAAAGAGAGGGAGGAAGGAAGGAAGGGAAGAAGGGCAGGAGAAAGGAAAGAAGGTAAGGAGGAAGTGAGGAAGGAAGGAAGGAAGGAAGGAAGGAAGGAGGGAAGGGGAAGGGAGGGAGGAGTAGGAGGAGGTAGGAGATGTGTAGGAGGAAGTAAAGAAGGAGGAGGGAGGGAGGAGAAAAGGGAGGGAGGGAAGGAAAGAAGGAGGAAAGAGGAAGGAAGGGAGGGAGGAGGAGAAAAGGGAGGGAAGGAAGGAAGCAGGAAAAGAAGATAGAAAGAGAGGGAGGAATGAAGGGAAGGAAGGAAGGAAGGAAGGAAGGAAGGAAGGAAGGAAGGAAGGAAGGAAGGAAGGAAGGAAGGAAGGAAGGAAGGAAAAAAGAAAATACAGAGAGGAAAGAAGAAGGAATCTCAACATCTTTTTTTATCGTGGCAACCCTAGCTGGATGCAACACCCCAAGTGCGGTCTTACTAAACCGTTACAAAGCAGGACTAATATTTCACATGACCCAGGTTCTATCTCTCTGTTCACGCAGCCTGGTTAAAGCAACACCAACCTCATCACTGCTGTATATCCATCAGTGGCAAAACCTTTCTCTGCATTTCATGCTCCTTCCAGGCACAAGGATGTCGCCACCTGACAAGGTGAGCTTTTGAAAACCATCTCATCTCTGGAGGTTTATTTCATTCCCCTACTCATCCACTAGGACGCCGTGGGTAGCGTAATGACCTGCGTTTGTTCTTAATAAGTTGTACAGTATCGCGAAGGCCATGCAATATTTAACACCCATAAACAGGAGCATCCTTACTTTGGGACCTAATGAGAAAAGTAAATTAAAGGGTTGGAATTTAAATCAAACATAAATAGTTTATGCAGTTTCTATTTACCATATTAAAGGAACAATGCATTAAAAAAAAAAAAAACTAAGGCCGGCGTAATTGAAACATTCCTACAGTGACAAGCTGCGGTGTTCTCTTTTTCCTCTCTTATTTTTTTTTTTTTAGTCAATTTTCTCTTCGTAGAAGAATTCTCTGTGTGCTTCCTTATTCCGGATTTATTTATTTTTTTAAAAAAATGAACTGTTTCACTCCTGTTCCAGTTTTGAAAGACGGATGAACGCAATACTTATTGTCTTGATCAGGGCTCTCCAAACTTGGTAACTTGAAAACTCTGGATTTCAACTCCCAGAATTCCTCATGATGGCTGGGGGATTCTGGGAATTGAAGTCTCCAAGTCTTAAAGTTGATAACCAAAGGTTGGAAACCTTTGGTCTTGATAGAATAGAATAAAGTGGGAAGGGACCTTGGAGGTCTTCTAGTCCAGCCCCCTGCTCAAGCAGGAGAACCTATACCATTTCAGACATGCTGGCTCAGGAATTCTGGGAGTTGAAGTCCACGAGTCATAAAAGAGCCAAGGTTGCCTACCCCTGACCTATACCATCTCAGACAGGTGACTGTCCAGTTTCTTCTTAAAAACCTCCAGTGATGAAGCACCCACAACTTCTGGAGGCAGGTTGTTCCACTGGTTAATTGTCCTCCCTGTTGGGAAGTTTCTCCTTAATTCCAGGTTGCTTCTCTCCTTGATTAGTTTCCATCCATTGTTTCTTGTCCTGTCCTCTGGTGCTTTGGAAAATAGGTTGACCCCCTCCTCTTCTTTGGGGCAGCCATTCAAATACTGGAATACTGCTATCATGTCCCCCCTATTTCTTCTTTTCTTTAGACTAGCCAAATCCAAATCCTGAAGCCATGATGAAGACATCAAGATTCAACACGCATTTTGTAAATTTAAAAAGAAAAGAGTAACCCATTTTCTTCTGTTGTTATCATATTATTGGGATCATACTAAGCCCATTTCTCCCATTTTTCAAGTAAATTGGAAACATTATTAAAATTAATTTCAGTGTGGCATCCATTGGCTGCAATTTTCAGGGTATTTTTTTCCTTATGGAGTCTTGCACACATATGTGCTGTGAGTGTTTCGTTTCCAAAGTTATTTCTTTGCTAGACATATGTCCCAAGGGTCTCTATGTACTGTTTTCATGTTGTCATGTCATGTCTCTATCTCATGTTTTCTCCAAGAATCTCCAAACTTGGTAACTTTAAGACTGGGGGACTTCAACTTCCAGAATTCTGGGAGCTGAAGTCCATAAGTCTTAAAGTTGCTATGTTTTTGGAGGCTCCTATAAGTGACTTTCTCCACGTGACTTAAATGTAGCTCTCTTTCACATTCTCTCTACCATTAGAAATGCGCAAAGTAGGGTAGGAAGAAAAATCAGGTCCAGTTCCAAGCCGGGAGAGAGACTCTGGAAATAAAATGGAGGCTGCTTAAGAAAGAAGGTTTATTGATAAACATAACCAACAACAGCTGACAAAATGGTCGGTTAAGTGGATGGATTTTTATGGGTTTCTGGGGCTTTGAAGTTGAGACGTTCCAGGGGGTTGTGCAGTGTGTTGAGCTTTGTGTCTTTTGCTATTCTAAAGGTGTTGGGTAATTCTTTTTTTTTTTTTTTTTTTGCCACTGTAATATATTTTTTTTTTTTTAAGACGAAACAAAACATAACACACATAAAAACATACAATGTATACTCCTTTTTTTTTTTTAAACAGCCATTTCGTAACTGTAATCTTCTGTTATTTACATTTTCCCCCTTTATTCTTCTTTTTTAAAAAATATTTGTCCTTGTTGTCCCATTGTTTCTTATTTCCATTTTCTTCATTCATACTATATTTCATATTAAGAATAATACATATTATTACTATACATTATTGTACATTATTATACACACATTTCCCTTTCTTGACCTTTCTGCATTTATTTTCATTTGTTATTTCTAGTCTCCAACCAATCATACCACTTATTCCATATTACATAGTACTCTGTGTCTTCCCTTTCTTTTATCTCTTTTGTTAATTTATCCATCTCCGCACAGTCTAAGATTTTCCTTATCACTTCTTCCTCTGATGGTGTATTCTCATTTTTCCAGAACTGTGCGTAGGCTATTCTTGCTGCCGTTGTTATATGTAAGATTAAGTACCGTATTTCTTTACTGTATTTTCTATTTAAGATACCCAGCAGAAAGATCTCTGGTTTCCAATCTACAGGTTGATCTATTATTTCTACCATCCATCTTCTTATTTTAGTCCAGTATTTTTTTGCAACGGGGCATGTCCACCATAGATGGTAATATGTTCCATGTACCTTTTTACATTTCCAGCATGTCAGTGAGTTGTTCTGGAACATCTTAGCAAGCTTTGCTGGTGGAAGATGCCATCTGTAAAACATCTTCAACTGATTTTCCTTGAATGCCGCAGACATAGTCAATTTTATGTTTGTTTCCCATATTTTTTCCCATTTCGCCAATTCTATGTTGTATCCGAAATTTTTTGCCCATCTAATCATTGTGTCTTTGACAACCTCATCTTCCATTTTATATCTCAGTAGATATTTATATATATTACTAATTAATTTTATTTCTGTTCCATGTATAATTTTATCCAATTCTTGCGATTCTTTTTGTATTTCGTATAATTTTTTGTCCTCTGTATATTTAGATTGGATTTGTGTGTATGTCCACCAATCAATCTCTCTGCCTACATCTTGTTCCAATTCTTGTTTTGTTTTCAGATTTCCCTGTTCATTTACCACTTCCTTGTATCTAATTATCTTATTTATGTCCAGTAGGTTTGGGTGTTTCAGAGCTTCTGTTGGGGATAACCACATTGGAATTCTTATGTAATGTTTTTGTTTTATTTTTTCCCAAATCTGTAGCAATGCATCCCTAACTATATGTCTTTGAAAATATCTATGTACTTTATATTTTTCGTCCCATAGAAATGCATGCCACCCCGCTTGCAAGTCGTGTCCTTCAAGTGTTAAAATTCTGGTATTTTCCAATTTCATCCATTCTTTTAGCCAAGTTAGGTTTGATGCTTGGTAATATATTTCCCACTCTGGTAATGCCAATCCCCCTTTATCTTTCGTATCTTGCAAGAGTTTTAATTTAATCCTAGGTTTTTTCCTTTGCCATATAAATTTAGTAACCAATTTATTTAATTCTTGAAAGAATGTTTTCCCTAGTTTTATTGGAATAACTTGGAACAGGAATAATATTTTTGGCAATATATTCATTTTGCAATCCTCCCTAAAAATAAAATTTGTAGGTTTTCCCAATTTTCTTATTGTGCCTGAAAAGTCACGTCCTGTCTTTTTGGGTGGGGGAAATGCAGATTTTAAGAGTCTACTTTTCCTAATCCCATCGGTTTCGGCCTTCTGTAGGAGCTGTGGCTGAAGGCGTTTTGTGTATGAATCTCCATGCCCAAAGATTTTCAGACCTTTACCTGGGGTTACCCTCCTACAGTAGGAAGACTGAAGGGTGCATTCTGCCTTTGTTAAGGTTTTTTTTTTCTCCATTTCTTTAGGGGAAATATTTTTTCTCCTTTAGGGGAAACATTCTATCCTGCCTCTTTTAATATTCCCACCAAATATGTCATTCTCTGTGGGTGTGGGTGTGTGCTGACTTCCTACAGGAGCACGGCTGAGACAGAACGGAGGACTCGAAGTCCCCCCGTGTGACTTTGACTCATTCAGCTGTAAAGCAGCTGTGGTGTTTTGCACCTGGGTCTTTCCAGTGTACTACAGATGCTCGACTATTACATCTAGTCATTTCTTCCTGGTTTTAGGATCAGGTGAAGCTTCCCTCTGAGCCAAAGATCAAACACTCCTTAAGTGGAAGCTGAACACCCATGTTAGAGTTGGCACTGGATTAATTCAAAGGAGGTCACAGCAGGCGAAGTCAAAATCTTCTCTCCATCTTGATTTTTCTTTTTCTCTTCACTTTGTTGTGAGATCAAAGGCAAGCGGAGGAAGTGGAGAGCTTGATGCACAAAGGCGCAATCAAAGAGAATTATCCTATGAAGAAAATATGTTGAATAGACTTGCTGTGCAGTCCTCCATAAAGGTAGCTGGGAGAGTTTTTAAAAAGAATCAGAATAGAGTTGGAAGGGGCCGTGGAGGTCTTCTAGTCCAACCCCCTGCTCAAGCAGGAGACCTTATGCCATTTCAGAGAGGTGGCTATCCAGTCTCTTACAGAATAGAATATCTTTATTGTCATTGTGTATCTCACAACAAAATTAAGTGCTGTCCACAGTGCACACTACACACCAGTAAAAAACCACAAGTAAAAACATAGATTATATACACACCTCCTTCACATTCTATTCACCATTGGGCTGCCCCTAATATTGCACTTCAATGTTGCACTGCCCTATACCATTTCAGACAGGTGGCTGGCCTGTCTCTTCTTAAAAATCTCCACTGATGAAGCTCCCACAACTTCTGGAGGCAGGTTGTTCCACTGGTCAATCGTCCTCGCTGTTAGGAAATTTCTCCTTAATTTTAGGTTGCTTCTCTCCTTGATTAGTTTCCCTCCATTGTTTCTTATCTTGCCTTTTGGTCCTTTGGAAAATAGCTTCACACACACAAACACACAAACACACACACACACACACACACACACGTACACACACACTGTCTTTGTAGGAGCCCCTCAAATATTTGTTGCTTGTTAAAATGTTGCTTGCTAGACGTGTGATGCAAGAACTCTCTTATGAACTGTAGAGATATAACTGGTGTCAATGTTTATGCATAATGTTTATGCTTCGATTGGTACAGAATGCAGTCGTGTGAGCTATCCTGGGTACCCAAACAATGGTGTGTTGAAAGAAAAAGTGTTCATCAGGGTCCAGTCCAAGCTGGGAATAAACAAAATGGAGACTGCTTTAGAAAGAAGGTTCTTGTTTATTGAGTTGCAGAAGCAGACAGAAAAGGTTCTGGGGCAGCTGACCGCATGGAGCTGGGAGTGGTGGGTTTTTATACCTCCTTGGGCTTTTGGAGTTGTTCCTGTTCCTGTGGCATGAACTTGGACCTGAGGTTCAGTGTGCCCTTTTGGTATTCTAATGGTGGTGGGTTAATCCTATTATGTCCTAAAGGTCATGTGCTGCTTCTCTGGGGCTGGGGCTGATGGCTATCTCCTGTGTTGGATTTTTTGGGTGAGGGGTTGCTGGTTCTAATCCTGCTGTTGTTAGCTATCAAATCTTTCTCCAAGGGATTTCAAAAGATCCTGTCTTGAATGGGTTTTCTGCAGGCAGTGTTTGCTCATGAATGGGGCCTCAGTCTTTCTGAATGGGATTATCAAATCTGCATTTCTACAGAGCAGGCCTGCTTAGTTTCTGGCTGGGGAGAGGGAGAAGTTTCGGCCTTTTAAGATTTTCTCCATTATTCCTTTGGGGAAATATAATATTCTGCCTTTTTAATATTCCCCAAACTATTTTTTTTCTCGGGGGGGGGAATGGGGTGCTGTCTTCCTACAGGTGAATAATAACAACAACAACAACAACAACAACAACAACAACAACAACAACAACAACAACAACAATAATAATAATAATAATAATAATAATAATAATAATAATAATAATAATAATAATAATAATAATAATAATAATAATAATAATAATAATAATAATAATAATAATAATAATAATAATAAAGTTGGAAGGTACCTTGGAGGTCATCTAGTCCAACCCCCTGCCCAGGCAGGAAACCCTATACCATTTCAGACAAATGGCTGTCCAGTCTCTTCTTAAAAACTTCCAGTGTTGGAGCATTCACCGCTTTTGGAGGCAGGTTGTTCCACTGGTTAATTGTTCTAACTGTCAGGAAGTTTCTCCTTAGTTCTAGGTTGCTTCTCTCTCTGATTAGTTTCCATCAGTTGCTTCTTGTCCTGCCTTCAGGCGCCTTGGAAAATAGCTTGACTCCCTCTTCTTTGTGGCAGCCCCTGAGATATTGGAACACTGCTATCATGTCCCC